>JABCKD010000190.1:0-63320 GCA_013186415.1 Fusarium sp. NRRL 66088
GGTAGGGAGGGGAATGAAAGACTATGATGGTTGATGATGACGGTGAGGAGGGGTCAACAAAGGCAAACACCAGGCAAGGCAAGAAAGCAATCAAGCAAGCATCAGGCGGATCATGGCGGACCATGGAGGGTGGACGAGGGGAGAATGTCCTTAAGGTTTGAGCTCCATCCCGTCCTTTCTTCATTCTTTTGATTTGGGTTAAGCTTCTATCCTAACTCGACTTGGCCAAATACTCGAATTTTCTTGGACATGGCGGTTATTCTGGCCGTTTACCAGCATACAAACAGTGCCATCAATGAATGAGCCTGAGAGACAACAGCATCCCGCAACACGCACACCCACGGAAGGCGGAAGACCTGGCCCGGCAGGAGACGAGAGGTACCAGACGCTCAAAGGCCAGGTACCTACCATACAGATTGGGCCGCCCGTGACGCGGGATTGACTTGGGGACCCCTGAAGATGGGAAAGGCGGCTGTGGGACCATCGACTGCGGATGGAGACAGTCCCACTGACAATCGATGTGGGCGAGGATTTGCTGTCCCTCCCCCTGGTCCGCCTCCGAGAAGTACCTGCTTCGTTGTACTGAGACTTTGACAGACCGCCCCCGGCTAGAGCAATTGCCTCTGTTTATCCCTGCGAGTTGCCCTGTTAGAGAGCCAAGCTGCGGCCCTGGCATGCTGGGAGGCCTGCTTGTTTTGTACAGGTACCTCGAGGGGAGGTCTGTCTACCCTCCATGGGCAGATCAATTGTGTCCACGGCGCACGCCTCGGCCGTCAGAGCAGACACCCCGTCTCCGTATACGTGCGTTTCTCTTCTCTTACCTCGCGATGCTCTGTAACATCCGCCTTTTTCGAGATGCTCCCCCTTGGAATGGCCTCAGCCGGACGTCGAGTCACCAGAAGTAGGCCGGCGGCACAGGGGCTTGCTGTCCTGGCAGATGGGTTGCCATGCCTTGACACTGCAAGACGAGTTGATCTCGCGAGTTGAGTATCTCTAGAGACGGGAGGCGACACGCCTCAACCTCTGTCTCTTCCCCCTCCATGATTCTTCCGAAACCCATGTCAAGGACCCCCAGACATTACTGCCATTCGATACCGGGTCTGGAACTGACTTGAAGGCACGGCATGAGATTCTCGTGAGTAACTTTTTTCTGCAACTAAATATCTCTCTCTGTACGGATACCCTGGTTCCTATTTCGAGGCTGGCGCTGTCTGGCGCTGGACCTCTGCCACCACTTTGACCTTAGTTTTTGGCCTTGTCTTCTCACTCAAGTCACCCACACAACTCTATTATTGACACGGCTGTGCCCCTGCAACCACACACACACATGCACGCATACACACCCTCGTCGCCTGGGCAGATGGGCTTTGGCTGTCTGGCGAATGGGGCGTGGGCTCACCCTCCCCCCTGGCCCCTGCTTCCACTAGGCCCTGCCCTACCAGTGTACCAATGTACCAGGCCTGTCCGTCTCTCCTCTGGGCTCGTCTACCCCAGCAGCCTCCTCTTGTCGTGGGCTCAAGCTCGTCTCCATCACTCCAACTGGAGAGAGCCGATCCGTTGCGGACGGGGCCCGGATGCAGGTTGCAGTGGTGCCTTGTCTATATCTACTTTGGCAGCCCCCAACCCGTTCCTTGGGTCCAGGAAGAGTTCGTTGCTCGATAACCTCTACCGATACCATCATCACGACATTGTTCTCTACGAATAACATTGTCTCTTGACTCTTGCACATCTTGACAGCAACAAGAGATAAAAGAGGTTCCTTCACCACCAGTGTTCCTCAAGACTGCCCACCACCGCCGGCACCACACTTCGCCCTCACCAGCGCAGACATACACAGTATTGCTCACCTATTCACTTTGGTTTGAGCAACAGGATTCCAAACCGCCAAGGTCGTCAACTGGATACAAGTCCCATCAGTCGACCATAACAGGTACCTTTTCCGTTGTGTCCACGTCCACGTCCACATCCACCAGAAACATTTTGGACCCTGCGAGACGTCGACTCACACCAAGCCTCACTCCGTCTCTGGAATGCGAAGTGCAGGTGAGCTTCCCCGGGAATATGACATCTGATCCATACTCTGGACACCTGCAACATATCCTCTTCTGCTCTGCCTGGAGCTCCGAATCTGACATTTGCCTGGTGCTGCGACTCTAGATAAAGGTGATTGCATCCCGAGCTTGTATCGCTTCAAGCCCGTCTTCGCCTTCGCCTTGAACAAACCCACGTTGGGTCTTTCGCCTATTCATCCATTCCTCTATCTCGCCTCTTCGACCAACACACCATGACATCCTTGACAGAGCAACCCTACGCCATGTTTGCTCATCAGACCGACTCCTCGGACGAGTTCGTCCGGTATCCCGACCACTCTGGCGCCGTCTACACCACAGGCCCCATGGACGTGAGCATCCCCGCGGATGCCTTTAGCTTTCAGCAGACTGCCGGCCAGGACGCATTCGCTTCATCGATGGGCTTTGTCGAACAGCCTCTGTACGCCGAGGCTCCCAATTACATGCTCAACAGCCGGGCTTCACCGGGCATGTACACGGACGAGTCGGACATGAGACTCTCTTCGTCTAGCCTCTCGACGGCTTCTGCTCCCTCGGCCGCATCTTCGGCGATTGGATCGCCCCAGTCCAACCACGGCCAGATGGGTCCTGTGCCTGAGTGGGCGCCCCAGGGCCTCGGAGTTCAACCAGCTATTGTGGGCAGCGACTTTATGACCGGGGCCGACTTCGCTTCGTTCGCTGGACCCGGCGTGGAGGAGCTCAACTTTGACTTCCCTGCGGCAAAGGGCTACGTCGGTAAGTTGACACCAGCACTACTACTATCAGCGTCCAATTCCTCGCTTGCAAGCGCTCGGCGCTCCCGTTTCCCTGCCTCGCAAGGGCATTGGCAGAAGCAGAGGCACAGGCACAGGCAGAGCCCCAGCCCGAGGCCTCATGTTCCCCACCACCACCTTGCCCTAGCTCCCTCAGATCCCTGCTCTCTTGGACATGCCGGGACGACGTGTCGAACTGCGTCTGTCTCTACCACGTCGTCGGCTCTCCAAGCGGTGCAAGGCGAGCTGAATGGTGTCGATCCCCATCTTGCACTTTCCTCACCCTGTCTCTTGGCCGTGTCGTCCCCTGCCTCTTCCAGCCCCGTCTCTCCCTCTGCAGCATCCACCACATCCACATCCACATCCACATCCACATCCACATCCACCACCGTCACATCATTGTCAGTGTCAACGTCCTCTCCGTACCTGGCCTCGTCTTGCAAGCGACGGCGGCTTAGCCCGTCTCCTGCTTGTCCAACTGAGACATTTCACCCGTCAACCCAATCGGCACTTGACTGTGCTGCTCCGCCGCCATCGATACGCGACATTGCTTGCTTTTCTCACGGCAGTGGCCAGCTGGAAACCTCGTTTGGGCTTAGCTCCAATGGTTCCCAGTCCAGGTGGTTGTCGTTGCTGCAGCTGTCACCGTCCCTGTCACCGTCCCCCCTCTCCCACTGTCGCTCTCGCTTTCACATCCGCAACTCCACCACTACTGTTTCTCAGTCTCAGTCTCGTTCTTGGACAAGTTTGTTTGCTGACCATGCATCTTCCATGATAGATCCTACTCTCATTCAGCCTGAGATTACCCGACCTCCCATGGGAATCCCTTCCTATGATACTCACTTCCAACAGCCCAACCACACATATCCCACCTCTCCCTCTCTGTCCTCCTCGTCCCCTCAGCCTCATATGATGAGGACCAACAGCTCCTCACCCTTCCTCCACAACGGTACCTTCCAATCCGCCTTCCCCAGCAGCCCCTACGGTGCCCCCATCGACAACCACGTCCGCGCCCCTAGCATGAGCCAGTTTGTCCCTCCTACGCCTGGCGAGTACAGCGACAATGAGTCCAAGGAGAAGCAGCGATGCACCTGGCCCGACTGTGGCAAGACCTTCAAGGACCTGAAGGCGCACATGCTCACACACCAGAACGAGCGCCCCGAGAAGTGCCCCATCCAGACCTGCGAGTACCACACCAAGGGCTTTGCTCGCAAATACGACAAGAACCGCCACACTCTTACTCACTACAAGGGCACCATGGTCTGCGGCTTCTGCCCTGGATCCGGGTCGGCTGCGGAGAAGTCTTTCAACCGCGCCGATGTCTTCAAGCGCCACTTGACTGCTGTTCACGGTGTTGAGCAGACTCCCCCTAACAGCCGTAAGAAGTCTTCGACTGGTGTCAATGCCGCCAAGAAGCTCACAGGCTATGCTCCCGATGCTACTGGCAAGTGTTCCACTTGCTCTCAGACCTTCTCCAACGCTCAGGACTTCTATGAGCATCTTGACGACTGTGTCTTGCGCATTGTCCAGCAGGAGGATCCTGCCGAGGCTATCAACGCCAAGCGCCTGGCTGAGGTTGAGAATGACAAGGATGTTCACATGACTTTGGAGAAGAACAACCTCCCTACTACTACCGAGGCCACTATGGCTCAGGATGACGAGGAGGAGGCTGACACTGGTGATGAGGATGAGGACTCGCCACGAACCAACACTTCTCCCACCACCCGCAAGAAGGGCAACCCTCCCAACGGTGTTCAGAAGTCTCGGGGTGTCACCCACTCTCGAGGTGGTGTTACCCTGACTACCAAGACACGCAGCCGCAAGAACCGTCGCGATTATCCTTCTTCATGGGGCTTCGACAAGGGTCAGATGACCATGAAGAAGCGAGTCATGGCCGTGTTTGACGGTCCCCGACGCCTGGCCAAGGACGACATGATGCTCTCCACCGACCACGAGGTGCGCATCCCGTTGTCTGATGGCAAGTCCTACGTCACCGATCTCGATGTCCAGACCCTTAAGCGAGCTGCCGGCTTCCACGGTGCCACTGATGAGGAGAAGGGCCCCTGGATCTCTGATGACCCTACTGCGGAGCAGCTCCATGAGATGCAGCAGATGCTTGCCAGCAACACTACCACCACCGTTTAACGACCTCGACACATCTACCTACTTTACGAAAACAACATCACACCTTTTCTTTAAGCACACGAAACAGAAACTGTTTACAAAAAAAAGGCTAGGCAAGGCATGGCAAGGGCGGCGCACGCGAACTGTACTAGAGCAAAGGATTATCCGGATGGTTACGGACTACATTGCCACTTACTTATGACGGGTTCTGGATCGGGACATATTTTTATTCATGACAAACAAACAATCGGGATGGGGCAACAGGAAAGGGAAAACACTCCCTTTGGATTATTGGGCTTTTATTTGCTGCTGCGCCGGGAGTTGACGCATCGATACGATACCCCTGTTTTATTCGTTCTTGTCTTTTTTTGGGACTTCTTCTTTCTCTTGGGACTGGCATATCCCTCACCCGATCTGATGGCTTGATGATAATGGACGATTTTTGACAAATCACTTTCTGAATGGACCTGGATCTTTGTTTTCTTTTTTTGCAACATGTTGTTGTCTTGCATGGCTTTTCGGGGCTTGTCTGACATGGATGACACTTGTTTTTTACGCATTGCTCGGCAGAGCTGGAACGCAATATGGATGGGGTGTATACTAATGGAGGAGGAAATGCAAGGAGTTGTGATGGAAAGGAAAGGGGACCACATATCGGAGGACGCATCAACCTGATATAGTGATGAATGATAATGTACAATGCTAAACACAATCTGGTTCCTGCAATGTGATTCTTGAGGATATTCAGGCCGAGTGTAGATGTCTGGATGAGCTTGACAACGTTCCAAAGGTCAATCACGCTTGTTGATGAGGAGGCGAAGCAGGTGACGCTATATCGACTTTGGTGTCCCTTCAGCTGGCAAGGACTTCTAGTCCATACCTCGCCCCGACATCATTGAGATAACTAGAGTATTTGGTTGGAGGTCCTTGCCAGCTGAAGGGATAGGGGTAGCACACCTTTTGTTAGGCTAGCTTCCGAAACACCAGCCCCTTTGACATTTAGAAGCAGCCATAGAGTTTAAAACAGTTGCCTCGAAGCTGATCGTTTGCAGTTTAGTTTCTGTTTAGCTTAATGAACGTGCCTAAAGTGAATCCATACCTGACTCCTGAAAGGCATCGCTAACAAACAGACCCCTTTCCCATATGATGTAAAAGCAATTTCTGATATCGATCATCCCCTCCGAGACCGGCTCCCACATGATAGGAGGTGCATATTGTAGGCGTCACCTGGTAAGCTTAGAGTTTATGCTCGTTGACTTGAAAGCAGAGGACAAGTTACTGTCGCGTGACCTGGAGATGGCCAATTTCGCCGAGGACATGTAATCGTATCTCAATCCCCCCTTTCTATATAATAAGACTGGACAATCTCTATGAGAAATTCTCTCCAGATTGGGTGAATCTCTTAACTAGGGAACCTAAGAGTGTGAAGAAGGGGAACGTTGGAACTCGGAGTTGAGGATGGGTTTGACCACATATTCCGATCTAAACTTTTGAACCTGCATATATTCCCCTCCTCTCAAGTAAGAAGAGGCACATGATCAAGAATCCCTTCTTATCCATTGCAGTGAAAAGCACAAGAGATGGTGGAACAAGGTTCACTGAGGCGTGCATGGTGATGCAACTGAATCCCTTCTGACATGGACTTTTGATGATAAGGCTCAGGTATAAAGATTCAAGTTGGCCATTTTGCTGTCATGTCTGCCACCCCCGCTACGTTTCCTTGATATCCTTTCCGCCCTTGATACAAAGTGTTAGTTCCCGTACCATACAACGAATTATTACTACATGATACTGCTAGTACAATGGTAACAAGACGAGGAAGCAAAGAAGACACAGAAGAGGGACTCGCCCCTCTTCCTTCCGGAGCGGGGGAAGTCGACAACGACCCTACAATCGGCCACGATGCAGTCTTTGGCGCCATCACCGAGAAAGGACCCAACTACCGAGACGTGTGTATATCCCGTACCTACAAACTCTTACCAATAAACTAACAGAGAGTATAGGTCGGATGGCTCGGCTCAGCCGCCCTCATGATGAAATCCCAGATCGGCCTCGGCGTCCTCTCCATCCCCACCGCGTTCGACGCCCTGGGCATCATCCCAGGTATCATCTGTCTCTTGACCGTCGCCGCACTTACGAGCTGGTCAGACTACGTGATTGGCATGTTTAAATTGCGGCATCGAGAGATTTGGGGTATTGACGATGCGGCTGGTCTCATGTTTGGGAAAGTTGGACAAGAGTTTCTAGGAGTTGCGTTTGTTCTGTGTAAGTCAATGAGGTTCTCTTCATCACTGACTGGTGTGGGTACTGTACTGATATAAGTGTAGATACCATCTTTGTTGCTGCGTCGGGAATTCTTGGCATCTCGATTAGTTTGAACGCCATGTCTACTCACGGAGCCTGCACCGCCGTGTTTGTCGCAGTATCCTCCATCGCAGTCTTTGGTTGTAGCAGTATACGAACACTGGGAAACATAAGCTGGCTTGCTTGGGGTGGTGTCATCTCACTCACGATTGGAGGCAAGTAACCCCTAACCCCTTTGATACACACCCATCCTAACTGAAACTCGTTTTCAGTCTACATGGTCACCATCGCAGCAGCAGTTCAAGACCGTCCCTCAGAAGCTCCACAGGAAGGAGTCTGGGTATCTGATTATAAGCTCATCAATAACCCAAGCTTCGCCGACGCCATCTCCGCCATCTGCACCTTTGTGTTTGCCTACGCTGGCACGCCGCTCTTCTTCCCCATCGCGGCCGAGATGCGGGATCCGCGACAGTACACCAAGGCGTTGATACTCTGTCAGTCTACAGTCACTGCCACGTACATCATTATTGGGATTATAGTGTATTACTACTGTGGTTCTTATGTTGCGTCGCCGGCTTTGGGTTCTGCGGGACCTGTCATTAAGAAGATTGCTTATGGACTTGCTCTTCCTGGTCTTCTTGCTGGTGCAACCATTAATGCCCACGTAAGTAAACAAGGAGTCAATTTGTAAAGGGGTAAAATGCTAAGAATCGCAGGCCGCAAGCAAGTACCCGTTCATCCGTCTCCTCCGCGGATCGAGGCATCTAACCGCCAACACATTCACCCACTGGGCATACTGGCTCGGCTGCACCTTTACAGTATCCCTAAGCGCCTACGCCATCGCAAGCGGAATCCCAATCTTCCACGCCCTCGTGTCCCTCGTGGGAGCCCTCCTAGGCACGCTCATGTGCTTCCAGCCGATGGGGTGCATGTGGCTGTACGACAACTGGAGCAAGGGCCGTTCCGGGGAGAGGAGAACGCTCGGGTGGACCATCCAGGCTTGCGTTGCTGTGTTTGTTGTCGCTTCGGGAATGTTTCTTACTGTTGCTGGGACGTATGGGACTGTTGTTGGTGTTATCAAGGCTTTTAGGGAGACGAAGGGGGCGGCGGCTTGGTCTTGTGCTGACAACTCCAACTCTGTATAAGGTATGTAAACTACAGTCAGAAGGTCTATTACAAGACTATTGGAAGGAAAAGATTGGTTACGATTGCTTTAGTTGCCCGTCGAGTGGGTGGTTTGGTAGCCATTACAGGACGTTCCCTACCTACACAACACAAACAACATATTTACTCACTCAAGAGACACACCAAAACATGATAATAAATCAACCCCTTAATTAAGTAGAAACTCGTTGGACCGACTCATGTTGCCAATCCGTGCTACTCAAGGAAAGGGCGGTCGGACTTGGCAAATTTTCCCTAGTTCCATCGATGGAAAGGTTGCGTTTTGCCCCACCAGATCGATCGATAAACTAGATATCTGCCCATAACTACTACGCCCGTCGCTCACCTCACTCACTCAACTCTTGCACTTCAACATTGCAACTCATCTCTCTTTGAAAACACCTGTCAGATCACACTTGAAGGACTTACATATTCATTCTAGAGCCTGTTTTATGAGACCAAGTGGTTCTCGGGGATTCATCGAGGTGCTCGCGTGAGCTGGTTAGGCATCAACACCAAAAAAACGCATCTCATACGAGATATATACACACACACACACACACACAGGGAGAGATAATTCTGCAAAAGCGGTCATCAGGGAAAAAAATGTCCCTCACCTGGAGAATCTCCCTCAAGGGAGAAACATCCGACCAACCAGAAGACTACCTCTCCACGGCCCTCGGTGTCATCTTCCCCGACGACATCACCAACCAGCACGGCGACGCAGAGCACTCCCTCTCATACGCATCACCGCACCTCCCCAAGCCACTTCTAATCGATCTCGCCGACCCCGTCAAGGAGGATGATCGCAAGCTTTTTTCTCATTACCTCTGGAACGCATCCCTCCTGCTCGCCGAGTTCATCGAGGCTGACTCGTTGCGTGTTCCTCTCGAAAAGCCTCGCGAGGCTCAGGATTCTCTTTCGTTTGATGTCAAGGGGTTGGATACGCTTGAGCTCGGTGCTGGAACTGCCCTTCCTAGCATTATGGGAGGGTTGTTGGGTGCCAAGAGAGTCGTCGTGACCGATTATCCAGCTGAACCCGTCCTCAAGACCCTCGGCACAAACGTCGCCCGTAACATCCAACCATCCCTCTCGCCATCTCCTGAAGTAGTAACTCCGGCATCGTCCATCGTCGTCGAGGGTCATTCGTGGGGTGAATTATCGGATTCCCTAAGCTCTTCCAACCAACACGCTTTCGACCGCGTCATTGTGGCTGACTGTCTCTGGATGCCCTGGCAGCACGCCAACCTTCACCGCTCCATCGCCTTCTTCCTACGGCGTACACCTGAGGCTCGTTGCTGGGTCGTCGCTGGTTTCCATACGGGTCGGGAAAAGATGCGTGGCTTTTACAGTGCCGAGGCGTTGAACGAGGTCGGACTCGAAGTCGAGAGGATCTGGGAGAGGGACTGTAACGGCGAGGAGAGACCGTGGGATACCGACAGGGAGGATCATGTCACCGTGAGAAAGAGATGGCTCGTCGTCGCTTCTCTCAAGTGGATTTCGACATCGTGAGGGTGACTTGGTTCAAAATAGCGAGAGAGGGGGAAAAAAGGGGGGGTTGAGAGAGGCTCATTTTATACCCAAGACCACGACAACCCCAGACGCTCTCGCAACACTCGGAACCCTCGGTATCACCCCCCGTGGCGGAGCAAGACAATGCCGTACGGCATATGTTTTGTTAGCCCTGGATGATTGGTTCTCTGCCCGCTCGCCCGTCTCACTACCGCCCGCAGCATTGGGGCTGAGCATGGGCGGTCGTGAGGGGGCGTAAGATTGACCCAGAGCACAAGACGCCATGGATCGACAGAGGAGTTAAACTAAGCATAGTATATGGGCTATGTAACAGAGGTAGAAAGACGGTGTAGGATTGTACCTAGGTAGTAGACATGAACATGAACCGTCAATGTATCGTAGTGGAAGATTAAAAGTAAAACAATCATTGCTGGACATGGCTGTTGAATGGGTTGAATATACCTCGACTGTACATAAATCCGCCAAGAAATCCTTCTCTTCCGCCCACCACATCACATCATATCATCTATATTAAAATTGCTGTCTGGCTCCCCGTAATTGATTCGTCAATTCGGCGCCTCAACACTTGGTCCCTTCTCCTCTATCTTGACCACAAGATCATAATTCACTCTCAAGTTCTCTGCCCCGCTGAGCGCTCTCGTAAGCATAGTCTCGCGTCTCTCGCCGACAAGACGCTTGAGTGCTCCTACCAGGAAGCCTGAAATGATATCGACTGACCAGTCGTCCGGGATGAGTCCCAGGACCTCGTCGATCTCAAACCACCCACCGAAGCGTTCCAGTAGTGCGCCTGTCTGTTCTACGCGGTCGCTGGCATCTTCTATAGAGAGGAACTCGCGTAGTACAACGTGAAAGAGGCGATGTTGCTCCTCGATCGAGGGTCGCTCAGCAGGAGCGGCGCCCGAAGTTCTAGCTCCGCCTCGCAGGCAGTACGAGACGGCTGTGTCGTAATCGCCAAGGTTGTGGATCAAAAGACGGAGGGCATCATCGTGCTTCCGTTCGCGACCAGCAAGAATGATGGTCTCGGGGACAAGGAGGTCATCTGGTAGACTGGAGATGCGATCCCTGATTGCCGCAGCATCGTAGTCATGCGCATCTCCTAGAAGCTGTAGCAGCCGTAGACGGCTATGCCAAACCTCATTGTCGTCCGGGGCATTGTCCCTAAGGAAGTGGCTGTACGAAGGCTTCGGGGCTTGGAGCGCCCGATATGCCGCGTACGTTGCCCTCACAATGTCTCGGCTAACGGATGATGTTTCAAGATCCGTCACGACAACGTCGAGATAGTAGGCCATGAGGTCGTTGATGTAGGTGGTGTGCCCCTTGCCAAATACCAAATGTTCAAGGTAGTACTTGACCGCTTCTGGTGCTTCTTCCCGTAGAATCTCAACTACCTGTGCCGGCTCGAACTTGGGCGCTCGCCCCTTGTCCTCGGCAAAGACCTGAACTCCGAGCTTCGGGTTGCGGTTGGCCAACCACACACCATACTCTTGGACGAGAGCTTGGTTGCTAATCTTGGTAAGATACTCACGAACACGTTGCTCGCCATCGCGGAGTTCCTGGCCAACATCTGTCTCGCCCTCGATGATTCGTCTCCATGTAGCCAGCACATCGCTGGACATTTTGCGGCTCTGGTACAGTCGGCTTAGGACGAACAAACGGCGGTAGGACTCAAGCAGGCCCACGGCACGGTCAAAGCAGTCGACGCCCTTGTCCACCACTTCGTACAGCTCTGAACGGACAACGCCGCCTTTGCCCAGTCCCTTGGGAGAATGCTGATCAATCTCAAGCAGAACGAGTAGCAAGGCGGCATCAACTGTGTGAAACACCTCTCGCTCATCGGCAACGCTGCCAAATCCCTTTCTTTTTCGCCATGTACCGAGGTATCGTCGGAGAAAGTGCATCGTCGTGGGCTCTAGAGTTCCAATGCTGTCCTTAGCTGTCGCCTCGAAATCTCTGCTTCGCAAGTAGGCACCCGCCGTCTTTCTCACTCCACCGCAGATCCAGATTCCACGCTGACCTTCAATGATTTCGTTCCGTATGCTGGGGATCAGCGATAATACCACTCTCGGGTCGAGGCTACTCTCAACCAGCATCTCCTCAAGCGCCTTGATTTCTGACTCTGCAAACTTCTTGCCCTCGGGAGACTTGAGCATATTCACTAAAAGTAGGATGCCGGCCTTTTGTCGTATGTATCCCAAAGTCAGAAACTCCAATTCAGTCCGGGCTTCCTGTCCCCGGATCTGATTGAGAGCAACAAAGATAGCTCGCCTGTCCAAGTCGGATGGACTGAATACCTTTCCTGGGCATGCTGCTTCCAGGGCAGCATCAAGTTGAATTAGCAGAGGGTTGCGAATAGCCCACCAAATTCGACTCCCACTCCAGACGGCTATTCTTGCTTCAGCCTTCGCGAGCTGCCGGGCAAACTCTTCTCCTTCTGAGTTGCGGTTTGCCTCCCACTCTTCTGGCAGTGATTCTTCATCTTGAGAGTCAATATTTCTATCGAAAAGCTCCTTCTCTTTGGAAAGCTGTTCTATCGACAGTGCTGTCCTTGAGTCCACAGACTTGAGGGAGGCTGAAGCCGGGTCGGGGGTTGACGGAGAGACAGAAAAGGGGGTGTATCTCCTCTGACATAACCTGTCTACGATCTCTTCAAATCGTGTCTCTTCCTTGCCTGCCAGCGACCGGATGCCATATACTGCATCGTGGCCGGCTTGAGTGGCTGTGAGCCAATACCTCTGTGGATATGTCGCCGAGCCCGCATCAAGTCGCTGGATTTCAAGTCCATGGTACAAATCGTTGTCATGCTCTTTAGTCATCGAGGCTAGGACATAACCTTCTTCTTCTTGCGGAAGACCTGACTGTGACGATGCCAAGTCTGTTGACGGACTATCAACGACAATTTCCCTTGGATATCTGGCGAACTCGAGTGTTGGGCGAGTAGGGTCACCATCAAGATTGACAAACATGCCAATTCCAGGTTCCAGAGGACTGGTTCCAGTGACGATGAGAAACTCGTCAGGGGTTGGGGAGGTGATATGAGGTTTCAAGAATACTGAGCCCGGTTTGGGTCTAGGACTTGCTGGCGGGACGGGAGTGCCGGAAGGCGAAGGCGCAGCAGGTAAGGGTTTATCTAGTGACGGAGGGTTTGGCGAAGAAGTCCTTTCGATAGGGGGTCTAGGACTCGTCGATGGCTGCGGAGGCGTTGGGTTGCGAGCAACTGGATCCTCGCTCTCAATACCGCGTTGGTCTTGCCGGCGTATGCTTCCCAGAATTGAGCCTCCCAAACTCGTGCTCCGACTATGACCTGGTGCCTCCGATGACGGGCGACTGGCAGCAGAAGAGCTACGAAGGATCCCGCTTGATGTATCTGCGGCAATGCTCTGGGCATGTCCGATTTCACTAGGCGGGGTGGTCTCTTCGAGCGACGAAATACTCATCAAGGGGATCTTGAGTTGTTGTTCCACATCGATGAGCGCATACGATTTGGAGTCTGCCACACAAGCGATCGAGTCTCGACGCACTGACAGGGTGCTCCCTGAGAAGTCAATTTTCTATCATATGTTAACAGAGCCAATGTTAGACATAAACCATGGAAACGCACCTTGAAAGCACGAGCATCTTCACCAACGCGAACGACCTGGATTTTACGCATAAGAGAGAGGAGAATGGTGACTCCTGAGCTCCTTTCTGAGCTTCCATCATCAAACAAAGGTTCGTTCAAGTCAATACCACCAATCCAGCTACAGTTCTTAACCAACGTCGGTCCAAAAACGGGGCTCAACTCGGGGAGGGAGTAGAAGGTGACGGTCCAGTTGCATAGGATGCATGCCTTGCCGACGCGCGGCAACAACAAGATCTGCTGAACCCCGGGTCGCGAGGCTGGCGTGCCTGGAGTTTCCACATATTGGGGGCATAATCGGGAGGCTAGGATGTAAACGGGTTGTCCGGACTTGTCTTTAGGGTCGGGAGGAATCTGGACGAAGTGAAGCAGCTCAGAGGCTGATGTGCCGATATACAAGTTCGAGTCTATGTGCGTTCGAATTAGCAAGGGGATGCGACAAGAACGGATAGCATCAGCACCCACCTAGGTAGTCGACGCAGTTGATCTTGATGTCGTCCTGGGAGCCATCCGCGGAGAGCGGTACCTCATCGAGTAAGGTCCGCAGCACGTAGGGCCCATCTTCGCGGGTGTTCAGCGCCAGGCTGGAAGCTGGAGGCCCGTCGCCTGGGCCATCGGATGTCATAGCGGCGGTCTTGTCGGAAGCATCATCTGAACAAAGGTAACAAACAAGCTCACGGGACTTGTTGTGTAGACAAGATGCGAGTCTAAGCTGCCCACTCTAGGCTGGCGTAAGTTGACATGAGTGGATACAGTACGTAGCTGCAGCTGCTGAGCTTCCGGAAGTGGAGTGATAAGAAGTGGCTGAACTGCAAGGCTGTGGCGGGATAAAGTGTACCCCTGTGGCGTTGGCCTTGGCGTTCTCAGCCTGACAGCTCTCTCAACCAATGAGATTTGATGACGCGCCAGCAACCTGGCCCCAAGTTCAAGGGAACACACATTCCTTCAGCTCATCACCGGAATCACCATCTCATGGATCCAGTCTGACCACGTCAACGGCGACTCCTGACGACTAGTTACTGGAAGCACCAACTGCGACACACTCGTTCTCATAGCATCGTGGCGGTATAGGCCATTCACTCTCTGCGCCGCCCCTGATTCTCCACGACAGACAACGTCATGACGGACGCAGCCGTAGAAGCCGCCCTGGCAACTTCCAACGAAGCCCCCGCGGCTCCTACTTTCGAGGGAGAGAACAAGTTCCAGCATGCTATTTCAGCATGGAGGAGTACGACACCAAAGAGTCCTCTGCACACAATGCATGATACTAACTCAGCTGACAGCCATCGACCTCACCACCCTCGTCTCCAATCTAGACAATACGGCATCCGACATTGTAGCCTACCAGCGAGACTCGACGGTACAACGCAAAGAACTAGCGCAAAAGACCAAGGAGTTCCGTAAGCTTGATGATGCCACCAAGCTTACCGAGATCAAGGGTTTACTAAAGTGTATGATCGACACACCCTCATGATGGGACTATTCTAACTGGATGCAGCCTACCAAACCTTCATTGACCTTCTCACGAACCACTCCAAGTCGGTCAACTCAGCATTCTTGCAGACGTATACCTCGTTCTCTGATGCCCCCGATCCATATCCACTCCTCGAGGCATCGGTCGACTCGATGCTCCTCTCTGAGGACACCTTGCCAAAAATTACCGAAGAGAACCAACGTTTGCAACAAAGTGTCACAAATCTCACCACTCAGTTAGAGGAGACCGAGTCGAGACTACAAACCGAACGATCTGCCCGAAAGGAACTAGAGGAGAACCTCGACAGCCGAGTGAAGGAGGTCGAGTCATCATGGACCGCTGTGCTAGAGGAAAAGACAGACAACTGGGAGTCCAAGGAGATAGCATTGGAGGATAAGCTGGAGAAGCAAGAACGATTGTTGACCGAGATGCGAGCAAGCTATGAAGTCAACCAGCGATTGGGCAAGAATGGCGATGACCAGGAGGCTCAGCGTAGCCAGGTCTCAAGCGCCGAGCTTGAGATGCTTCATGCTGACCTTGATCGCACAAGCTCTCGTCTTGCCGAAGTTGAAGCACGAAATGAGCAGATGAGGTTGGAGCTGGCGCAAGCCAAGTCTTCAGTTCAATCACAGCCCGAAGCCTCCCTTGAAGATGACCCCAGCTATATGCGCATGAGATCAGAGAACCAGTCCATGATTCGCAAGCTAGAAGCCGCACGTGTGGAGAAGGAAGGTCTCAAGCGAGATCTAGATGGCAAACTTCGATCTATTGAGAGGGAAGTAAACAAGCTAAAGGACGAAAGGGACCTTTTGAAGGCCAAGGTTCAGAAGTGGGGCGACTACGACGAAATCAAACAGGAGCTTGAAGTTCTCAAGAGCATCGAGTTCTCCACGGGTGACGACGACGAAGTACGAGAACATCTTGAGTCAGGGGATGCTGAAGGCAACTCTCTGGAGAGGCTCCTCTTGGCTCGAAACAAGAAGCTTGGCGATGAGCTGACGGTTCTTCGTGTTTCACACAATGACCTACAAAGTCGCCTGGAGAATCTCCAAGAGGAGCTGTCGAGGACAAATGCCGAATTGGAGCGGTCCCAAAATCTCAACCAGAAGCTGGAGAGTGACTTGGAGAACCTCCAGGAGGAGGGCGCCAACGCTTTCCCATCGGGAGCCTCTGTGGCTGGCACATATGTCACCCGAACAATCGGTCGCAAGAGCGGCAGAATTTCACCGACCTCTTCCATTATCAGCGGCATGGACCCCCGTATGGGTGGTGAGCCTGGCGAGCGAGTATATGGAGGTGGCTCAGGTATGCTGCCCATGGTCACGGCCCAGCGCGACCGCTACAAGAAGAAGAACACGGAGCTGGAACAAGAGCTTTCGGATACCCACCGGACAGTCTCGCAGCTGCGCCAGGAAGTCGCAGCTTTGCAAAAGGACAACCTGAACCTGTACGAGAAGACGAGATATGTGTCGACCTACAACCGAGGTGGCGGCGCAGCAACATCCTCCGCATACGGGGCAAACCCGAACCCCTCAACGGTGTCGATTGGAGAGACAGGAAATCCCGGCATCGCTCTGGACAGGTATCGCAAAGCATACGAGTCCAGCATTTCTCCATTCGCGGCATTCCGCGGTAGAGAATCTGCTCGAGCGTACAGACGGATGAGCCTTCCGGAGCGGGTGGTGTACTCGCTGACGCGTATGGTTCTCGCCTCGAGAACTAGCCGAAACCTGTTCGCAGCATACTGCGTAATGCTCCACCTACTGGTCTTCCTGTCCATGTACTGGCTCAGTTCGTCAGATGTCGACCGAGCCGCTCACCTCGAGTCTGCAGCGGCCGCGGCAGCAGCAGGTGTGGCCGGTGGTGGACTTGGCAGCCCAATGGATGGAGCTCCCAAGGATCCTGCCAAGTAGCCGAGAAGCGAGGCCCGTTTTGGGTGTGTTTTGCGTATACTGCGTATAGGATTCAAGAAGGGAATGGGAATATATGTCTTGTAATACCACTGTAAGCCTGGAAAGGGGTTTGGTTTGATTGTAAAGTGAAGGAAAACCTGGGAACTTTGCGTTATGGAATCAATGGGCTCAACCATAAAATACATGTTACCTACAAGGTATTTTCTTGTCAAGATGAGTTCGACAGACACGTCAATCAAAGAACCAACATGTGAAAAAGGACTCGCGGCTATCTTTCGACCTTCCACTACAGATGCAAGTCATGATGGGACGGAAGCTTGGCTCTAGGGTGCCCGAATAACCCGTCCCAATCAGAGGCGTAATTGGACGCGCGGGTCCCAGCCGATGCTATTTTCTGCAGCCGCTGGCCGCTTCTCGCGGCCCGTCAAAGAGGCGCATGACAAGACCCGCGGTGTCCAATCACAACACCACAGACAGGCGGCAAGATGAACAAGGACCCTGGAGTCCATATTTGGACGTTTTAGACCTTTTTCTTGCTCGTTGCCGCGGAGAAACTTTGTTTCTCGTCTCGGCGAAGCTTGGCTTCTTGATCGGTTGGTTCGCGGGTGTGGGCCGAGATATCTTGGGATCTTTGATCCGGGTCTTGGCCGATGGGTTAAGACGGGCGGTACGAGAGATTGGAGGGTAAGCGAGGGAGGAGTCTAGGTAGGGACGTTTTTCGAATGTACAATTGAGCAGACAGTATCTCCAGCTGAAGGGCCATTTACACCTGGACCTAGTCAAGTAAACCAAGCAACGTAACAATCAGTGTAAATGCCTCAATGGCTCATGAGCTGATGATTACGGTCTCCTCCATTCATGGACCCTTTTTTGTTTAACGAAGGACCCAGATCCCACATGGCAACGACCGAAACAACCTGCGCACGCATACAACTCTCTTCCTGGCAGCGCCCATCCATAAACGCCCATGCATATGCCGGCGCCCGAGACAGGCGCTTAAATCTCCCCCATGCCACCAATCACAACCCAACATACCCCTACCATCTCGTCGATCATTGGACATTGCTCATCCATCTGCCTTCTCAATCACAGAGAGCAAGCGAGGGAGGGGGGGCTGGTGTTGTTCTCGCAGACGCAAACCAGTAAATGGGTGTGTCGGCGTCATTACACCAATCAATGTTTGCGTTTCTACATGATGCGGACCAAGTTTGCCGCCGAACTTGCGCAGACGAAAAGAGAACGCGTATGACAAGGGCTTGCTTGATGGAGGGGAAGGTTGGTTATAATAAGAGACGGTTCGTCTTCCGCCCCGTCTTCTTGTTGGAAAGTGAAGAGGCAGGAAAAGACAATCCAAATCTCAATAGTAGACTTTTCGGGACGCTGGGCGTTCTTTTTCCTTTTATTTTTTCTTCTGTGTTTCCTTATTTCCTTGAGTATTCGAATATTCGTGTTTACTGCTATTATCACGCCCCCCAGTCGAACAACAACAACCTTTCGTGTATTTGGACGCTCTGCTTCCCGTGGTTCTCGGGCTTCTCGAGTTACGACGATATCGAAACATCCTCGAAACCAATCACTCCAATTATCCTCAGCCCGCACGACTTCAAGATGCAATTGTCAACATTGCTCGTATCTGCCCTGGTGGCGATTGTTTCTGCGGCGCCCACATACCCCGAAGTCAAGGCAAAGGATGCCCGCTCAGCCATCGACTCGCTAGGCTCTTTGTCCGAATACTTCAACTCTCTGGCATACAAAGTCAAGGCGGCCAAGGTTTCTGGAGAAGTTCCCATCTGCGACCTGTCACAAGCAAAGATGCCTTTGAGTATGTCTAACTTTCAGTCCTGTCCCCGGAAGCTCAAGTACTAACATGTGGTCAAAGACGGAGCACTGGCCGATCCCGCCAAAGGTCTCACCCTCAAGCATGTTGCTGTTGGTCGCGGCACTCAGAATTATACCTGCGACCCCAAGGAACCCTCGGTCGCCCCCAAGGCCACCGGTGCCGTGGCTACCCTGTTCAACGCCAGTTGTGTCGCGGCCCTATACCCTGACCTCCTCGAGCGCATCCCTGGCATGGCCGTCCACTTCCCCCTGACGAATGCATCTAGGCTCGGTCCCGCTGAGCTGCCCGTGTCGGGCCACCATTACTTCACCGCCGACGGAGTGCCCTTCTTCGACATCCGCACACCGAGCCAGGACATTGGCGAGGCTCCCTGCTCGAAGAACGACTCAGCTCCCGCGCCGTCAACTGCCTCAGTGGGACAGAAGGGAGAGGCTGCCGTGCCTTGGCTCAAGCTCGACACCATTGAGGGCGCCACCCACAACATCAAGCAGGTGTACCGTCTCACAACGGCTGGCGGTAGCCCTCCTGCAACCTGCGAAGGAATGAAGGCGCAGTTCCAGGTTGAATATTCGACAGTGTAAGTGAACCCCTTTGTTGAGCGATACCAAGATTGAGAACTGACATGTTGATCAGATACTGGTTCTGGGCTGGCGACATTGAAGAGGATGAAGAGTAAAGGACAAAGGAGGAACTGAAAGGGAAGCAGGTCACGATCTGGTCGGCGTTGTTGGAGGATGAAAGCAAAGCTCATGATACACGTAGTAGTATGGTTCGTCACGTAATATCCCCATCATGTTGTTGTTAGCGCTTTGTACTGTACCGTAGGTTCATTAATTCGACCTTTGTCACGTACCTACCTACCTTTACGACTGTTGCCATTGAAGTCGTGTCATGTCTTGCCATAGATCAGGTCCTCAAGTGCGGATCCTCGGCATGGTCGCATCAACCCTTGATCCCATCAAACATCACCTCACCGACGCCCGCAACACCCCGAGCTTCTCCGCGTCTTCGGGGGTCCCGTTCCCCCACGGGGACACAGGGCTGGCCCCAGCAGGAGACCCTTGGAGTCCCAGATGCCCGTAGCACTCGCTTATTCTGGGACTGGGGAAACGGAGATGGGCAGCTGCTTGTCATGAGAAGCGGTGATGGATGGAAGGATGTTGAGATCTGTGATGAAATCTGCGCATGCCACGTTGTGTCGTGGGGTTGTCTTTGACGGATGCTACCTATATTTCAGGTTTCTTTCAGCTGGAAATAAACGAAAATCTTTCAGGACCGTCCCCACTATCTTTTAGGCTCCTCAGCGCTGACTCCCACTGAAGCTGGGGTCATGCCACTCACCGTGACTGCTTACATTTAGCATGCCCTGCAGACACCGAAGAGGTACTTGGACTCCCGCTGTAGTGCAGGTGCCACGGAAGTACACTTGCGGGACGGAACATGACCGTACGTACCTGCCTGTCCCCCGCGCAATCACTTCCCTCGATTCGCTCTCCGTCTTTTGGTCCCAACCTGAAGCGTGGGCCTTCTCCAAACTCAACCTTAGCCATCTCCAACATCCATCCATCGACCGCTGCACTGCACCGCAGCCCGCACGCATCATTTTACCCCCCCGTTGGATCCTCCTTCTTCTCACGTCGGAGCCGCAATCAGACAACGACTAATATCACGTCGCCCAATTAGACCCGACGCACTCGCCGAGAGCAGCAGCAGCAGCAAGACGCTACCAAGCAGTGGGAGACGCGGGCCTCCCGTCTCTGCTCTGTCCTGTCCCCGTCCCTGTCCCGTTCCCCGCCGTCCGCGAACCTCTTTCTACCTCTGTTTCTGCTTCCCCAGAGGTCGCCACAACTCGCCGCGTCGACCCGATCTAACCCGCCCATTCATCCTGCATCACTCTGCAGCCTGGCTACTGTAACTTCCGGGCTTCGCGACCAACCTCTCTACGACTTTTTCAGGTCAATTTTCTACGAATCATCTCCTTGTCAAATCAGCTTAATTAGACTTTGAGCCTCTTCTCACATACCCGTCGACTATTTTAACTCGGCGACTTCTTCCCCGCCCCGCCGCTCTTCCCTTGGATCGATAACTCACCAACTCCGTCCGACCGAACGAATGCCTACGAACTGAACCAGTCAGCTGCGCTGCCGCATTGGTTGAATCGTCACTTCTTAACACAAACTCAGTTTCCCTGCCATAGTCATGTCCGATATCATGATGGTCGATTCCGCAGGTCTGGCTGATCCGCCCGACTTTGAGGCGGATCAACGGACGCCAGACACGGCGCCGCCATCCTGCGACGACGACGCTTCCACAAACGCTGATGCCTCTGACCTTCAAGGTTGGCCCTACGACGCTCCCTCAATTATCTGGCCTAGCGACCGGCTGCCCGTCGAAATATTCGAGCTCATCACCACCCATCTCACCAGGTATGAAGTCAGAAGCCTGCGACTGGTATGCAGGGAATTCGAAGCCAAGGTGTCGGCGCAGTATTTTCGAAATGTCGTTGTACCTTTCAAGTCGGAGCTCTACAGTACCCTGGGCCATGATAGAAACGGCGTCCTCAACCGCACGTCGTCAGCTCTGCTTTCTAATGGCATGCGGATCTTTGAATCTTTTGGTCCTCACATCTGGCGCTTTGCTCTGTCGCTCGAGCTTGACGAGGATGCCTTGACTTACCCTCCCATAAAGCCTACACAAGAAGCCATCCCGGCCTTCTGGGGCTTGTATCGTTGGCCACATACCACGTATCACCGGTACTCAAACCTCGAGGGACTCGAACAAACCGCCGATGAAACTGGGGCTATGAAGGAGGCTCTCAAATGCTTGTCCAAGGTCAGAAATCTCGGACTTTGCTGCGACGCCGGTCTCGGTTTTCTCTCAGGGCCCGATCACATTGCTCGCAACGCAACCACTCTTCATCCCGTCTTTGCAACTCAAAACTGGCGCCGCGCGGGTTCGGAGCCGGATCAACGTAAGCGTCCCATCGTCAACGTGGGTGAGGTGACTGAGCTTGTCAAAGCCATGAAAAAGCCAGTCTTTGAAAACCCAATCAGCTTTAAGAACACTGTTCTACAGAAGATGGTCACGGACGCTGGGTTCAGAGGCGCACAGATTAACGAGGCGGTGCGCATGATCCTGGAGACAGAGGACACCAACCTGGCCGCGATTGATTTCGACGAGAGAGCGTCGATGCTCAATAGCATTGAGGGACGACGGTCATTCTCGCCCAACAGGCTCATGGCTGCTGATTTTGAACCCTCCTCAGACACTACGAAATACCCACTGATCCCCTCCAGCCTGACGACGGCGCAGAAGGAGATGCTCCTTGAGTTGGAGTGGGCACACCGAGCTATGATTCAATCTTACGTTATTGGCTTGATCGACAATGCTCGCGACGGTTGCTTCCAGAACCTGACAACTCTCACAATCGCCAAGATCCCCAGCAGTCATGTGTACATTTTCAACCGTCATGACCTCTGGCAAAACCTCCCAACCCTCAACAACGTCTCATTGGGAGTGATTGCCGATTGGCGACGAGTCTCCAAACCGGCTCCTGGCTGCGTCGAGGACAGGCCTGTTTCCCCTGTCGAGGCCGTCGAGAAGGTGTATCAGCTCCTCAACACCTACGTCGGAGCTCAGCAGAACATCGAGAGCCTTCACTTTGAATGGATTTGCGGCGGAGAGTTTGCTCCTGGAACATACCAGCGAAACCATTACATTCTTCCGGCCCCTTTCCTTCCAATGACATATCTCATGGGTGCGACGGACAGCCCCAAGACTCACGGAGATTCTATTCTGAGCCTTCCCTTTGTCAAGCACTTGTCGCTCAAGAACTGCTGGTCATCTCCACATGTGCTTTTGCATCTGCTACGCTTCATGGCCCTCTCCTCACTTGAGAAGCTAGAGCTCGAGTCAGTGTCGCTCTCGGGTCCTCCCACAAATCAGACCCAAGCTCCCCTACTTCAAGGTGGAATCGGTCCAAACCCGAACGCCGCAAACTTGCTAAATCTATTCCAACAAGTACATCAACTGCCTCCCGACCAGCCAATGCTGCCACCACCCCAGCTACAGCAGCCGCCGCAGCAACAAAACCCACCACAGCCACCTTTGGCTGACATTGTGCCTCCAGCAGGCGGGCAGTGGGCTGCAAACATGATTCAAAACATGCAGCCTCTTGTACAGCCACTGCAGCAAGATGATCAGCAAGATGATCAGCAAGATGCACAGCAAATACCCCCACTCAACGTGTTGAACCAACTCAACACCTTGATCCCAGACTCGATGCCCACACCAATGGAGACACTCCACCAGCCCGAGTGGCTGTCTTGGGCAGGTATCATTGAGCATTTCTCTCCCAGCATCAAGATTCGCGATATCCTAGCAGATCAGGCGGCCTCAGCTGGTGCGACAAATGAAGACTCGTGGTTCGATGAGCTGGTTCACTTAGACCAATACCTGCCATGGGCAAGTGCCCTCGAGTTTGATGAGCTGGTGTATTCCCTGAAGTGCCTCTCATTCAAGTCGTGTGGCTACGTCTCGGTCGATGCTCCCTTTCTTAACACGAGAGGCATTCTTCCTCATGGCGCACAGGGACTTGCTGGCAACGCCAACCCCCACAACCAAGACCTGACTTCTCTCATGCAACGATGTCGTGACAAGATGCTCGGCCGTATCTCGCCACACATCTCAAGCCGCGAGCTGTTCCAACTCATCAACGCGTTTGGAATGGACATCGGCTGGGAGAATGTCTATGATAGCAAAATGATCTCTGATGCTGTGGCTGACGGCGTCGAAAGCCCCGGGAGAGGCCGTTTCTCGGGGACAATCGATGCGGATTATGCGGAAGTTCGAGGTCCAACCGGGCACTTGAGCAACATTTCCAACATGGAAGGTTTGGGCTCGTTCTCATAGGACGAGGATGAAGATATGGCTTACACAGAGGAAGAAGATGAAGATGAAGATGAAGATGAAGACATGACTAACACGGTGGGCTAAGGTGCGGCTTATGTTGGGGACGCAGACATGGACGTTGAGAGTGATTTTGAGGATGAGCAGCAATGTGATGACGGAGTTGCTTTTAATAATCCTCCCTATGTTTGGTAAAGGAACGGTTCGAGGACATGATATTGGGTAAAACAGGACTGTACAACCTCGCAATGGACACGCGAATGATGACGGATGGATGAGTTTAGGTTGGGTTGGGTTTACAGGGATTACGATACCGGCTCAGGAGAGCCCATGTTTACATGTGTATGTCGATTGTTGTTGGACAACATTGATGTCGGAGTACAGTAAAGGCTCGCGCTGAATAGTTTACATAGATGGTCTCGTAGCCTTGAGCACAAGACGATGTGAAATGCATGATCTTATGACTTTTTAACGAAGCCATTGTGAAGGCGGTGATGGAACAAGATTATGACATGATCATTATCCAACATTACTGACTTCAATCAAGGGATGTCTGCCTTGAGAGAGCCGATCTTGCAAGAGTCCTTGTTAGGGATTGGGCGACTTGGCATCATCAACCATGGACAAGCTCATCTGTGTCATCCCAAACGTGGGTTGTAGTTGAAGAGAAGCCACTCTCACTCACACTCAAGTGGTCCCTCACATTCACATCACACACCAAGATTCATGAGGACTTGATTGATTTTATTTCGTCAAGAAAGCCTTGCGAATTTTTGCATGCGTTTCCCTTTAAAAGCCATGCTCACCGTAGCCTGCCATACACCAGGAGATGAAAAGCCACGAACCGCCCCCGCAAAAACCCTTAAAACATTGTGGAGTGCTTTGTGTTGTGCCTTGTTCACGTCACATAGAGGTTCCCCTCCCCGAAATAACCAGTCTCGACCAGCGCTTAACAATTTTTGTCTATTGAGAGTCTCCAAGAGGAAGAAGGGCTCTCTACTTAAGCGGCGGTGATGGCCTTGCGGAGACGGGCACCGCGCTGTCGCGAGCTGAGGTGCTGGTCACGCTCGGCGACGGCATCGGACTTCTGGACGACCTCCTCAGCCTCGGTGAGGATGAGCTCGATGTGGCAGGGGTTGGACATGTAGGGGTTGATCTGTTTTTGGGGGTCAGTATTTTGACGAACTGTATCATCCAGGGTCGAGGTTTTAACATACACGACCGTGGGCACGGTACGTCCGTCGTCGCTGCTTGGGGGCCTGGTTGACCTGGATGTGCTTGACAATCAGGGCACCGGTGTCGAGACCCTTGGCATCAGCGTTGGACTCGGCGTTCTTGAGGAGGCCGAGGAGGAACTCGGCGGACTTGGCGGGCCATCGAGCCTTGGAGACGCCGAACTGCTTTCCTGTTGGAAAAATCCATCAGCATCTTGTTCCCAACGTAGTAACCGAAATGTGTGGTCCCCATCATTCACAATCTCTCCATCTCCAAAGTGTTTCGCATGCGGGGGGAGAAATCTCGAGGGTCGTACCTTGGGCGGTTCGGCCAGTGCTGCCGGCATATCGTCGCATGGGGACAGCCTCCTTGTGCTCCTTAACGTTCTCGAGGAAAGCAACAGCGCGCTGAAGCTTCCAGCCGTTGATGGCCTGGGCGGTCTCGCGAGTGTTCTTGAAAGACACTCGGAGGTAGGCACCGCGGGCGCGGGCCGACTTCGAGGACTGAATCTCGGTGGCAGCGTATCGAACCTGTGTGCGAAGCCAAGTCAGCCGTGGCATGTTCCAAAAATCCCCAATCACGAGAAAAGGGCACACAGCACGAAAAGTCACTCCTGACGACATGACTATCGTCGTCGTCGTCGTCGGAAAATGACAATTCGCGCCGACAAGCCAACGTATTCCTCCTCTTTTCTATTCATCGCGATCGACTGGGGGGAGGGAGCGCATTGGTACTCACCATCTCGGCGACTTGGGTGGTGAGTGACGGTTATCGACGACGACGTGGGTTCGGGCGGGCTGAAGTTGAGAAATTCTGAACTTTTGCCCTAACAGGTCGGGAGGGACCACAAACTCGCTTACTCAATTTGGGTGGTGAGAGGTCTTAGGGTTTGGCTGCCCTGCTGGTGTGAGGTACGGAAAAAGACGTAGAAAATCGTAAGAAAATCGCAGAAATTCTGAAATAGTCTAAAAAGAACATCAAGACTGTAATTAATGCTCAAAAAGAGTTTGGAATACTTTTATCTCTTCCTGTGTCGTGCACGAAAGGAATATCAAATTCATACCGATGTGCACTAGATCACCTGACTCTCTCATCCATCTGCACGTGATTTTTACCTTCACGCCTTGCCTCGTCCGTCCCATCCCCGGAGCCACTCTTCGGAACCGGAGAAACTTGCTGCAGCAAAGTGGATCTAAGCTTCAAGAGCTTCAAAAAATTCTTTCTCGACAAGTCCCCCAAACGCCCAGCGTTCCCCCAGGCAAGGCTACACAAAAGACAAGATTGGACTCTGTTCCACGTCCCGCCTTCTCTCGACGATCTCGCCTCGCTTGGATTCCTCCTCGATCTCGACTCTCTGTCGTCCCTAGTTTCTTCAGTCCCTTTCAATTCCTCTCTTCCCAAGGGAAAAAACTTCAAATCAATCCGATATCATGGCACCTTTCACCCCTCGAGGAGGCGCCCGTGGTGGCCGTGGCGGCGCTCGCGGCGGAGGCCGTGGTGGTTTCGGTGGTGGTGATCGCGGCGGCTTCGGTGGCCGTGGTGGTGCGCGAGGTGGCCGAGGTAAGAAGAATTGCGCTGTCGCGCGTTGCTGTCGTGTTCTGAATCTTGAGACTGACTGTTCGCAAAAGGTGGTGGCCGTGGTGCTCCCCGTGGCGGTTCCCGCGGTGGTGCTCGAGGTATGAATGACTCCTACTGTCTACACTCTTGAATAGAAACTGACAATCTGAAAAGGTGGTCGTGGCGGTGGTCGCGGCGGCTTCGGTGGCAAGCCTGGCCAGAAGGGCGGTGCCAAGGTCATTGTTGTACGTTTGCGCGATCCAAGCCTTGAAAGTTTTGCCATCTCTAACACTTTTATCTAGGAGCCTCACCGCCACCCCGGTGTGTTCGTCGTCCGCGGCGGCAAGGAGGACGGTCTTGCGACTCGCAACCTGACCCCTGGCGAGTCCGTCTACGGCGAGAAGCGCATCTCTGTCGACGAGACGGTCCAGAACGACGATGGTACCACCACCACCACCAAGATCGAGTACCGCATGTGGAACCCCTTCCGAAGCAAGCTTTGCGCTGCCATCGCTGGTGGTGCCGATGAGATCTACATCAAGCCCGGCTCCCGCGTCCTCTACCTCGGTGGTGCCTCTGGTACCTCCGTGTCCCACGTCGCCGACCTTGTCGGTCCCACCGGCTACGTCTACGCCGTCGAGTTCTCTTCGCGATCCGGCCGTGATCTCATCACCATGGCTTCCAAGCGACCCAACGTTGTCCCCATTGTCGAGGACGCCCGTCAGCCTGCCCGCTACCGCATGATTGTCCCCATGGTCGATGTCATCTTTGCCGATGTTGCCCAGCCCGACCAGGCCCGTATCGTCGCCATGAACGCCAACTGGTTCCTCAAGGTTGGCGGTGGTGTCCTCATCTCCATCAAGGCCAACTGTATCGACAGCACTGCTCCTGCCGCCGAGGTGTTTGCCAGCGAGGTCCAGAAGATGCGAGCGGAGTCCATCAAGCCCAAGTTCCAGCTCACCCTGGGTAAGTTCCTTGTTCACGGATAACAGTAAATGAATCACAGCTAACATATGCCTCCAGAACCCTTCGAGCGTGACCATTGTTTGGTTGCCGGCGAGTACCAGCGCTACAAGTCCTAAATGACATTAGCGACTACGGAGTTTTCGCTTGGAATCAAGATGAGAAGAGATGGTCTGCTTTGTCATGCGGTGTTTCCCAGGTTTCTCACGATCCCCGGTAGACATTTCTTGTGCGTCTTCAGCTTGCATCAGGGAAAAAATGGTTGACGGCTTTTCTTCAACAAACGGCGAGGGGCGTTCCGGGTGGGTTGGATCTGTATACATATCAAATGTTGTCCCAAATCATTTTTTTGGTGTCACGGCTCCAAGAAATCTATAAACATTGATCTCAACAACAATAGTCAAGCATCACCAACACCCAACACCACCCCGGGGGACGACGTCCTTGATTGAGCGATCGGAGACGAATATGGCAAGGGATCAGACGATGGATGGTTGCTTATGTGGCCAAGCAAGCAGTCTGTCTGCCCGGCCTACGACTTCATGATACCCCATACGATGGCCACGCCTGGCGTCCCTGTGTTGTGTCTTGTTTATAGAGGATAGTTTAGGAATGCAATTTGTAATGTTTTGACATGTTTACTTTCCAAGTCGAATGACAGCGAATGTCTTGGTTATGAGTGGTTGTTGGAACCGTCCAAGCTCATTTGTTCACATCATGTATTCATCTATCATCGTGATGTTTGATCTATCTACAACAAGAGGGTATATACTTATATCATCAAGGTCTATTCCATTCCGCTCATACTGCCAATGACCGGCGTCGAAACTCGAGCTCCGCATCTGGAGAAGGCGCCTTGGTCATGACCATCGCCATGGGCATCGGGCGATCCTCGCCCTTCTTGAGACGAATGTCGTAGTTGATGAGCAAATGTGCCAGCACAAGCTTGATCTCATTGCCAGCAAAGAAGCGCCCGGGACAAGCATGCTTTCCTGCGCCAAAGTTGATGTTTGTGTCGTTGAGGGATGTGAATTGCCATCGGTTACTGGCTTCGTCTGACTCCTTGCGGAGATTGTAAAAGCGCATGGCATCGAAGCGTTCGGGGTCGGGGAAGTATCGCTCATCTACCGAAATGCCTGCTTGAGGGGCGAGCACCTTGGTTCCAGGGGGAAGCTGGGTGCCGTCGGAGAGTGAGATTGGTTTCATAACTTTTCGAATGAAGGATGCTGAGTTTGGTTAGCTAAGCGGCAATATGAGGCAGAACTTGAAACTCACTGATGTTTCCACGAAGGCGCTGAACTTCCCTCATGAAACTGTCCATCTTCTTCAGCTTGGCCATGTTCTCCTTTTTCTCCCACCCCTTCTCCACTTCTAGAATACGGTACGCTTCTTCGCGTAGCTCCTCTTGCACCTCGGGGTATGCTGCCAAGTCGCAGAGGCATTCGCAGAGTAGATTGTTGGTCGAGTGGATGGATGCCGCAGCAAGAATTAGTTGCAATTCGGCCTGGACCGTAACGTCGGCCTTCTCATCCTCGGGCAGTCCTTCGATGAGCCACTGGATCATATCGTCTGGGGCATCCTCACATCCAGGCATGTCCATGTCTCGTAGTCGCTCCTCGAGGATGGGCAAAAGCATTTCCTTGGCCGTCTTGATATCGTTGCGAATCTGGCCGAGTTCCGAAACAAAATGTTGGCCGATAGGTCGAGCCCATTCGGGGAAGAGCTGAAGCTTGACGCAGGCCGTGAAGACGTGAATAGCAAAGTTGATGGTAGTGCTCATCCACTTCTCATCTCGATTGATGGAGGGTCCGACAAAGGCTCTACCACTCATGCGGGCGACGGCGCGGAGGCCAAAGGGCTGCCATTTCACTGGCGTCCAGTCCTCGCAAGCTGGGAACTCAGTGGCAAGAATATGTTCCAACTCTTTCTTCAACTGAGGCATGACTCGGGTGAGGTTTTGCGTCAGCTTTGTCCGCACTAATAGCGCAAGCATGTCGCCATTGTGACCAGGCGTGAACTTGGTGTACTTGGTTTGTAGAGCCTGCAGGAGGGTCAGTATTTATAATGGCATGATTTCATGAGGGCAGGTATTACATCTGATACAGCTTCTGTGGCACTCAGGACATCCTCTGGTAGAACCTTGAGCTCACCAACGAGCCGCGCTGGTACCAGTACTTGTACTCCTTCAGTAGCCTTGATCTGGTATACTCGATCGCGAAACTAACACAGTATAAGCACATGTGGTGTAACGTCATACTCGTTTCCAACCAACCTTTGTGTAGCTATCCTTGATCAACGTCTCGGCATCAAAGATCCATTTCGTCTTGGGGGCTTTGTAGAAGGGGAACTCGAGTTCCGAAGGTTTTCTTCTTGACCGTATCAACCATACGGCTAGGAGGACGATGGCAATAGTAAGGTAATAGCTGGCACGCTTCCCTCCATTGACAACTTGAGGTAATTGGACATCCACGCTTATGGGTGAAGCGAGGAGGCTAGATACGTTTTCCATGACGGTCGACGACATGGAGGAGAATCGGGTGATGATGGATTAAAAAAGAAGGTCGGATCCGTGAAAATCAAAGACCCTTCAGAGATTTGGTGTTTTCTATGGACAAGGAAATCCGTGGTCGTAGCGGGTTATAAGTCGTCTCCGTGTCCGACAACAGGGCCGTGTCGTGTATTAGACCGTGTCTCTGCAGCGTCAGGAAAGGACCCTAGTGAAACCCAATGATTCGTCAAGGATTGACCGGTTCGGCGAGACTCGTGGCTAATAACACAGCACGAGACAGAAAAATACCCGATCCCAATCGGGAAGAAGAATCGGGTTATGGAGGGCAGGGCTGAAATAGTAGAGGTAGAGGAACTGCACCAAGCCGCACAGATGACCTCAAGTTACATCACGGGAGCCATCGAGAGCGCGAGGGAGGGACGGCCGGCTTTTTGAGACCAACCTGTAGAAGCCTTCGATGCTCCGGAGCACGCTCCATGCTGACGGAGGATCTGTTGGAAGTCCGTCTGTGTTGTGCCGTCTGAAACAAATTGGTTCCCAGAAGAGCGCTCGGGATGTGCCACCTCCGGATCTTAGCCTGCCGGCTGGGGTACAGGTAGCGTGTAGACGTGGTACCATGGCGCACAAAGCACATGCAGGACTACCCGCCCTATTTACGACGATCATGGTTGTCGATGGAATGGAAGTTGGGATTGATGAGCAGTTATCTTAACGAGATGCGTTAGGCAAATGAGAAAAGGCCATGCATTTCGTCAGACGGAAGGCGATCTGCTTACACATCGGCACCTGCCCTGGCATCACCAAGTGACGTTTTCAGAGGAAGGAGCGACCGTCCAAGGACGAAACTTCACCAAATGCATCTAGAAAACAACCAGAATGGTCCAAGAAACACCTACAGACGCCTCACCGACCTCATTATGCACAGACTGGTCGAGATGCCGGCAGTATGGCAATCCTTCAGCGAAAATCCGTATTTTGTGCCAATCGCAAATTCCTCCAACTGCCCTCTAGTCTCTCGGAAGTCAGGTCTTCCACTCACTAGCGCCGTTGTCCAGCAGCGGAAACATCGTCTTCCGTCAGAGGTCTGCGCGTCTGGGACATTTGGATCTGCCCTGCGACCAACGACAGGCCGCACAGCTCCTGATTACCACCTCTGACCCCTCAGCTTGTGGACTTGTGCGCCTCAACGCTCCGACCAGCCATTCGGTTAGCTCTCCTCCTTGAACCCCTCGGCAGTGCGGCAGCCCCAAGCCTCAGACTTGAGACTCGATCCAGCTCCCTGCAGGATCCGTTGCGATGCACCGAGCGCAGCAAGTTTGTGGCGCCCATTGACGGCAATCACTCCTGGATGACCCTTCAAGAACTTGCCGTCATCAGCAGTTGATGCTACTCTTGAGAGTCGATGGCATTTCCATCATGCTACCCACCGACATAGGCCAACGTCACCAGATGGCAATCGTCCAATCTAATATTTCATTCAACATGAAAACTCTGCCCTGGTTACAAATTACCAGTTTCTCAGACCGTGTTGAGAAAAGCCCAGACCTAACCCCCAAATCTCACCGCTCGAGTTTTTCCACTTCTTCGTCGGGCCACCATCACGAGAGGTGTGGTTGATTGACCTCATCACACGTATGCTTCATGATACATAGGCTTCGATGCCTTATGATTATCAAGCGCAGTTTTTCAACAAGTTTTTCAGGGCGGCAATTCGAGGCCTCAAATTCTAGCCATAGATGAAGTCCTCGTATCAAAGGACAGACATGGTCAACTCTGATCACTCGCCTTGGCCGCTTTCCTACCAGTTCTCGCATCAGACAATCAACAAGTCTGGACTTACCCAGTCCAAACGCACGCTACAGAGAGCCCCAAATCTGGTTACACAATCCAGGCGAGCAACACCGAACTGGTTCGCCCGCTTGGCATAACTGTTCCACGATCCGATCCGTTCTCATCCCGCTGTACCCCCACACGGTTCCTGGCACATCTGCAGTTTCAACCCAAAGCAATCCCCAGACACCAATCACATCTGTCAATGCTTACCCCAGACGCCCGTTGTCGAAAAAGTTTTCACATCATGCTTGGGGAACCCTGCTGTCAAAGATCCTTTGAGCCTCCTCTTTGGCTGACTTGAGTTCGTAATCACCCGTGTGTGCCTTGCCAGGCAATGGGGCCACCTAAAGAAAGGCAACCAACCCAATGTATGTCGACTGCAAGGCCAGTCGGGCGATGCTTGGCTGCGTTGCGAGCATGATCGGCGCAGGACAAAACGAGAGGGAACCAGCTGCAGAGTGCAAATTTTTCTCTCCCTCTCCTTCAGGGGGTTATCATGATCGAGGTGGCTGTTATCGTTGCCTGACTGTTGAGGATGGCGGGTTTATATGTGAGAGCAAACACCTCTGCAGGTGTCTTGCCAACTCCATTGCCATTACTATTTTGTATTCTCACAACGTCACTTGACTTGCCCATTCCTTATCCAAAGTTTCGAAAATGTCAGATTTCCAGGGGCTCGGTGCCAAGTTCGAAGAACCAGATGCTCAGGGTTTCCAGAGCTCTGTGACTGGTAGCACTTCAAGTCCAAGTCCATTTGTGGTAAGCCTGTGAGCATCTGTATCGTCTCACCTCTCACTCGAGCAGCAGGCTTCCGATGCATCTTCGCATACTTCGCTGTCCCTCACTTCCAACGTCTGTCTTCCCGCTCCCACGACTCACGATACGACAAGGTCGCAGCATCACATGGACCACCTCGAACGCTTTGTTCAAGATCTCCAATCGGTAATGGTGACTTTGTTTCCAAGAAAAGTAGATTGCTTACATGTATCAGTCTGCCAAGAGGGCCTTTCCCAACTCTGCATATTCTCGATACAAGGAGGTCGAGGTGCTGTTGATTCGATGGGAAGAAGACGAACTCGAGGTGGAATGGGAACTCAACGAGTTACACAAGGTCTTCCGTGACCTTTATGGGTTTTCAACTGAGCAATTTCTCATTCCAAGTCAAAACTCCCATCGGAAACTCAACCTCAAGGCTTTGAGATTCGTCGAAGAGCACGAGAATGAAGACACTCTTCTGATAGTGTATTACGGCGGACACGGAGTTATCAACAAAGCAAGACAATCAACTTGGTCTTGGTATGAGCAATATCTGTCGTGGATAACAAGGGCTAACTGGTACATAGCAAGCGGGACAAGACTTATGCAACAGTAGAATGGTCTGCCATCCAGACCTTGTTCGAAATGGCAAAGTGCGACGTTCTCCTACTCCTCGACTGCTGTGCTGGCGCCAGTGCGGCTCCGCTTACTGAACGGCCGACCAACATCAAGGAAACAATCGCAGCCTGTGGGTTCGAAACATGGACACCACGCCCTGGGGCGCAATCATTCACTCATACGTTGATTGAAGTGATGAAGGAGTGGGCCTCGCAGCTCCCTTTCTCCGCCGCCATGCTGCATAGTGAGATCCTGACTCGACTCAAGCATGCGCCGCCTCACCGGTCATCTCAGGGAGCATTGGTTGAGTCGAGGAAAACACCAGCTTACATCGTCTCAACGCCCGACCCACATACAGCCTCCATCACCTTGGGCCGCATGTTTGAAGAAGAGTCTTATTCTCTATCATCGTCTCGAGCCGCACCCGGATCCATTCCCGGAAACCTCTCAGAGAAGGTCCAGTCAGACAGCTACGTCTCAAGTGAGGACCGCATCCAAGCCCTAATGGCGGTGGACGATAAGGGACAGAGAGCAGCTCCACATGTTCTTCTGACAGTTGCGCTGGAGGAGGACCAGGTACTCGATGCCGCGAGCTGCGGCCGATGGCTGAAGCAGTTTCCACTTTTGGCAAAGTACGTGAGTGTTGAGGGCGTATATCGCAGTTACTCAACACTTCTGCTGCTGTCTGTGCCCGTCGTTTTGTGGGACTTGCTACCAGATCATCCAGCAACGCAATTTGTGGGATACGTCAAGTCCCGCAACCTCGTGCCGAGGGAAGTGAAGCAGGATCGGGCAGCTACGCCAATCCCCATTACCAAACATTCGGCTCGAGACCAGGCAGTTGATCCCTTTGATTGCGTTTCTCCGCTGAAATCGACCTCGGGATTGAGCAGCCTTGATTCCGGATACGACTCGAGTATTCCGCGGCCAGCAACGCTGGCAGCATTGAGACGCACCCGGCAAACAACGGATGGCATGGTTGGTTCTCTGGCTAGCCAGGTACTAGCGGGCAACAGACGAAACAAGCTGTCATCAATGGAACTTCTAGGCCCGGATCGACCAACCTCTGTGCCGGCCAATACGGGTTCGGGTTTGCAGCAGGGGCTCATGTCGACCAGCCAAAGACCAAAGCGTCTGATTGTGTCTGTTAAGGAAGCAGACTTTGATGACGACAAACTAGGCGTGACCTGCGTGCTTTGTTATGGGCACAATGTTCAACGAAGCCAGTTGGTGAGGAGAGCGACGCCAAAGCCGATCTGGTGAGTCAATTAAGTTGAGGATGCCGAGTCGCTCGGATGGTGGAGGTCCCCGGTTCTGCATTGTCATTTCTGCTGGATCGGACTGGAGCCGGCTGCCCTACCACCCTGGCTCTTCTGGAAGATTGAATGGCACATGGTTACTAATGTTGGTCTAGGAACGAAGAGTTCCGCTTTGAAGTGCACAATTCACCAATGTTCTATCACATGAGGCTCTCGGTGTGGGGAGACCAGATGCTGGAGCTCATTGGTGAGCTGCACATTGACCTTTGTGAGTTGGTTCTAAAAGGTCGGCTTCCGGACCTGGATGAATGGCAGAGCCTATGGCGCGATGGAAAGAAAACGGGGTCGATCCGGATCAGGTTACAATACCTAGACGTGAGCGAGGATGAGGAGCGGCAGGCGGCGGAGACCAAGGCGGCGGCGGCGCAACGGCATCAACAACGACAATGGCTGGAACGGCAACAGAGCGACGACGGGCAGGCTCGGGTGCATCAGATGGATTTTCAGGTCTGGTAGGGGGCAATAAGATGGCGTCTGCGATGACAGGGAGCCAAGAAGCGGTGGCTCAGGTCCGGTTTGCTCAACGCCATGACTTTTGACCAGGGAGGATTCAAGGAAGAAAAGAGTACATGGCTGGTACACAACGGGTACCACAACAAGACAGAGCTCAAGCGATCGAATCGCTGCACTAGGGGAATTTGTTGACAGGAGACACCCCTGCCTGGCAAAGGGGTCGGTACTTGGAGGAGCCGCGCTGTCTCTCCACAAAAGAAAAATTCCATCCATTTTATCAGATCGTGGCTTACTGCCTGACCCATGGGCCTGGGCCGGGACTGAGCCCGGCGCCTTTTTTCTGTGGGACATGTCGAGGGTGTTGAAAAAGGCAGTCAATTTCGATTATCCTTGCTCAAACAGACGGCGGCCTAGGACGACGTAACACTGAAATTTGTCGGTGAAAGGGATCCTTGAGGCTGACTGACCCTGCCTGGGCTGGGGTAACAGGTAAATCAGGGAGGTGCAGAGATGACACAGGCCAACTCACACAAGCAGCGTTGGGAGGTGTTATCTGACTGCATTCCCCGGACGCGATACTCTCCAATGCCGCGCCCCTAACAACGCAGCCGCAACATGGCTATATGCAGAGCTGCAGAAGCGCCGGCGAGGTAACCCAACAGGCTGTGGGTTCTCGAGACCAAAAGGAAATGCTGGGCGAAAAGAATCCCAGACGTGTCACGGTGAGCCAGGTTCCGAGATCGGTGGACCTACGTGTACGGTACGTGGATCGTCGTCATTAATAGGTTGCAGCTCATCATCCCTCCCTCCCAGTAGCAGAAACAGGGAGGAGGTCCGAGATTAGATTGGATTGATAAGATTTTTTTCCTGTCTTCGCATCTGATAAAACAATTGGGTGGTCAAGGCTGAGGGAGACGAGTCAATTGAGCGATGCGATTGGTCGGGGCCCACTGACTGGAACCCTGGGGAAAGAGGAAAGAACGCACGGGCGCTGACGAAGGGGCAGGCGCAAAAGAGAACCTGAACCAACTTAGGGGGGTGTGGAATATGAGTGCCAGCAAGGCTCCTCTTTGCAGCTTGCGACTTGGTTACGGGGATGTCCCCGGCGGCTTCGTTTTTTCTGTCGTCTGCCAAGGGTTACGTCCTCGGTTTGCTCAATCCCGAATCTTTTCCACAGCTCGGCGTACTTCGGTCAGAGCTGGAGATGAGAAGACCTCAGGTCTCGGAGATACACCTCTTGGTGTGCCGCCCAATCGATCTCCGAGCAGCTGTTGATGCACAAAATCCTTCAGGAAGTCAATGAACAAGCGTACAGAAGCTGCAATTGGCCTCATGTTAAAAAATAATGTTGCCCTTGGTCAATGGCTACACACCCAATAACCTCGGACGTACTTCACCGCCCGGTGCAGATTCCAAGCTGGGAGTAGTATATAGCAGACTATCAAGAACTAACAAGTTAGTCGACATGGTCTTCTGTATGTCATGAAGCAAGGGTTCGACCTATTTTCCATCCGTACAACCGGGAACAGCTTCGAAGGCTGGATGTACATAGTTTACTTGCCAAGTTCTATGGCCGAGAAGTTTACCGCAGCAAGACATTCGGCCTGTGTCGATGTCTGGGCCCTCGGCGGGTAATGCGTTTTTTTCCCTGTATAGGTACACGTTTAATTTGCATGTAAGCTGTGTAAGTGCATGCAGGTGAAAAGGTGCCTGGCGTGTGATATTCTCTTAACTCAGCCAAGCTCTTGGGGCATCGTCGTAGAGGCGAGTTCATTGGCTTCAAACTGGTGTTTCTCTACTGCAAGTTATCTAGCTGAGTGTTGGACGTGACGCTTATTGGCTCATTGAGCCTAGATGCACGTCTTTTATTGTATTTTCCCCCCTCCTAGTGTCGACCGTATGGTTGACTGGGTTTGGGTGATCTTGAGCTTGTTAGTGAAGGTTGTGATATTAGATTCAACACGTGTTATTTTAAGTCTTTAGTATGTTGAAACTCTATGGATTGACCAAAGGAAACATTCATCAGACCAGAATCGTTACTGCAAAGGTGTCTTAGAAAGTAGGCACATCCTCACTCATCACTTAGTGGTCTAGAGATAACCTATACCACCCATATAGGTCTTCAGGGTCAGCCCTCAACCAGGTTAGGAGTGGGTCAAATCGACAACATGGTCGAGAGCCGGTTTGTTGAACTCTTCGAAACCCTTCAATAGACTCCAAGGTCTAGCTGGCCAGCTCTTCTACTGAATGGGTGGCCTCATTGCCGTTTCAACGACCCGGCATATCTCCTTTTCGAACCGTTTACTAATTTACTGTAACAAAGACAAGGTTACGCTGTCTAACACATTATCCAACACAAATGGATCATATGATGACATGTGGTCGGAAGCAATGCCCACATCTGCCATCCTCCAAGGTGTTTGTGGATGCCCAGCGCGTCAAAGATGGGGTAGAGAGGAGTTCTGTATTGAATGAAAATGATGATGACTTGGCAAAAGTGAATCCTACACCAACATGGAGAAGCATCGGCTCGGGTTCGGAAAGCGAAAGGAGGGTGATCGGACGCAGGACCAGGGAAACCGAGAGTGGGAGATAAAGAATGCGGGGAGAATGGATGGAGGTGGGGGAGGCAAAGGACGCTTGCGCCGGCAAGGACAGTAGTGCTTGATTTGATGGACTCGAACAAGAGCCGGAGATGCTGCTGCTGCTGCAGAACCCGCGATACGGAATGTCGCCGTTATCGAAGGCCCGCGCTGGGATTCCCTTTTCCCCGGGGCGCCCGCGGAAAGGCTCGGTTCGGGGACCGGAGCTGATCCGGGCCAAGCAAGGCCCTTTGTTTTCCTTTCCTGGTCCCCGGATGGAGGAAACCTGCTGTGCCTTATACATCCATGGATAATTTACTTGCAACCCGTGCCGGTGACGAGACAGTGAGCTGACTTTGACTTTTCCCTGCCTCGCCATTGGGGACTCGGTGAGTGTCAGGGGTAAGTAAAAGGGCTTCCGGTTGTTGGGAAGCAAAGAAAAGGCCACAATCGCGGGAATAGACGGCGCCTTCGAAAACCATGAGGCTTGCCGGGACGTGAGACTGCCGCGAGTGGCCTGACCAGAGCAAGCCTTGACTCGGAAACGGACACGGTTAGTGGTCGGTTAATGGACCCGACCGAACCCCTGCGGGGTTTTTTCCCCTTGAAGAGAGGCCATGATGGGTGACATGGTGTCCCTTTCTTTTCCTTCTGACAGAGCCTCATGGAGAGAGACTCGACTCACCGCTGCCCAACAGAACAGGATGAAACCATGAAAATAAGGAGTCGTCACTTGCCAATTGATTCATTAATTGACAGCAAGGATTGCTTTCCGAAGGCGCACCGGAACGACAGACTCGATTAGCCTGTGCGACCCACGTGTGCCTTTTACACAATGAATAGAAATTTTGCTGATACTTATTGTTGGCTCACTGCAGGCGTGCGCCTATCTAACTAGCTTGGTGTTACAGTGCTGACGACCTCGAAACGCTTGAGCTGTGGCGGGCTAGAAGACCGTGGCCGATAGCCGGAAGCCTTACTGTGTAGTAGAAGCAGGGCACCGTCTCATACCGGTAGCCCGGTTACGGTAAAGCACGTGAATAAAGACTGGTGCAGTGTAGTATCGCTCATCACACTCGGGCGGGCCGGTATGATTTGCGCATTTTTTTTTAAACTGATGAAAGAATTGTTTATTGCAGGTACTTCGTAAAAAAAAAAATGTCTGGATATTGACGGTGGCGGTTAGTGGCGGCGGATATTCCTTTCTTCTGCTGACGGTTGGTAGGTCACGTTGCGAGGAATAAGAAAGAGTTGTTGTCCTGCTGACTAGAGATGCACAAGATCTAGGAAAGAGAAGCCGAATGGATGGCAAATTCCTGTCTAGGCCTTTGAGTGCGCTGGCAGTGGAAAAAAAACCCTCCTCTCGTGAGGGCTTCTTCCCCATTTTTGGTGCTGCCTTTTGATTTGCGCCGAGACCTGGTGACGTTTTGTGGATACTGCCGAGGGCATGTACCGAGAAGCAACACCATTTGTCCTGCCTTGACTGGACGTGCCCACGACAAAGCGGCGGTCGGTGAGTGGTTGATTGATAAACAAGGGTGGCCAATCACATGACGGGAGCGTCAGGGCCGTCCAACGCCCGGTGGAAGGTGTGTCCGGTCACTGGATCGGCAAATCATTAGATCATCCGCCGGTCATTGAAGGAAGGGAAAAGAGAAGATTTGCTCGATATGGAAACAGATAGCAAGCAATGCATTGGCGTACAACTCAACTGTTTTGCTTGCTCGTGAGAAGGGGGGGGGGAAGGTTATCCGGAGAATGGAAGGAGAAACCGAAGAGGCGGCTTCCCTTGTCCACGTGCATAGATTGATTAAGTGCCACGATTGATTTGATTCGATTGATTAAGTCATTGATTGATAACGAGATTGCGATAATGACAACCGACAAGGCCCTCCTGTCTTGGACACGGACCCAAGGAGGTGTGTGCTGCCCAATTGTCAACAATCCCCAAGCAACCGCGCGCGCGCCTCCTTTCTCAATCATCATCAGCATCCCCAATCAATTACCCATCCTTTCACTCATCAGCTTCCATCCTCGATCCCAGCCGTTGGGCATTTGTGTGTGTGCGTGGGTCCCCACATCCACTTCCCCCCCCTCGGTCCAATGTTTCGAGGCGGGCTTGGGGCTGGCCCGGCTTAGCTGAGCGGAGAAGAGCGACAAATGGTCTTCTCCCCGGGGGCCAGGCCAAGGAGGAGCTCCTCAGTCAGTCATAATAGAAGCAAAAGCAACAGGAGCGAACATGACTCCGCATGAATGCGTGTTTGAAGGCCGGGCGACAAGGGGGGAGTGTCGTCGTCGTGTGCTCCTCGAATTCGGGTTTCTTCTCTCTCTCTTTTCTCCCTGGTTAGAAAGAAGCAACAACAGCCCAGCCCTATCCTTGCATGTGCTCCTTGGGTTTCTTATTCACAGCTTAGTCGTAGCTACAAAGCCAAGCAGTGGACACGTTCTTCGGGATTCCGACTGCAGAGTTCGGCCAGCCGAGGTTCAGGAAAAATAATCAAGGCATTGAAACTCAGACACGAACCCGAGCATGTAGGCCCTAGGCCTTGTCTAGCATATTTTCCACACCTACCCGTGTATTATTGCTTGTATTTAGTAGCGAAAAAGAAAGGGGAAAAGGAAAAAAAATCCTGGCACAAGAGTGCTACCGCAAAGATACCTTCGTTTTCCCTTCCAACTTCTCATCCGTATAGCCCCACACCCCCCTTTGACCGATGCACACACCACCACATCCCTCCAGGAAGCCCCGCCGAATATCCCCAACCCGCATCGGGGGGCGCGTTTCCTTCCATTTTTTATAACCTCCCGCCATCGGCCGGTCTAAAGTATTATTTGAGTCTTTGCCCCCTCCAATCTTCCTTTCACTTTCCCTCCTTCCCACACAAACCTTCAAAACCTTGTTTATCGTGCCTACAGGATCTTATCAATCGCATCTCCTGTTGACTCGTTTTTGAAGATTTCATCCATCCTATCCAGGGCATAGCATCATCCTTGCTAAATTGGGTCCCCCTACGATATGCCATTCAGGTTCTAACGTCGATTCCCACCTCTACCAAGAAAAATCACGACCACGATTCTCCCAATTCGACGGGCATACCAATACCTTCACCCGACCCTCAATTCGCTCAACAACCACCTTCTCCGTGTGACAAACACACATCTCCGGCCCATCATGATTGCCGCCGCTTCTCCCATCCACATTGACGGCATCGTCAACCCCGCCGCACCAAACCCCTCCGAGCTGGCCATCACCGAGGGCACTCCCTCAATTGCCCCCTCCCTGACCTACTCGGACGATTCCGATGACCAGGAGGATGAGCCCGTCATCCCCCTCGAGCGCCGCCGCCGCGCATCTACACGCCTGATTGCCCAGAACGCCCGTGACATCCAGCGAATCACTGGAGAGTCGAGGGCCGAGTTTGTGGGACGCTGCTGTGGCGGCGCCTGCTGCATGGGTGACAGGGCCAACGTCGAGTATGAGGATGTTACCCTTCCCGACAACGATGCCTACAAGTCTCTTGGACTTCGACTTGGAAACATTCCCGCTCATCTGACTGGCGTCATTGAGATGCCTGAGAAGATTGTTTCTTTCACCTCAATTCCCAGACCAGTCTCTTCTCCCACCGACTCGGCCATCTCCCTCGGCTCTGACATTGAACCCTCCTCCCCCAAGAACAACTTCCTCACCCCCGGACCTGGTTATGAGGCCGTCGACACTACAATTCAGCCTCCTCAGTTCGTTCAGCCTCACCCTCCTCACCATGTCTACCCCGCCAAAATCCACAACACTCGCGAGTTGACCGGGCCTGGAGCTGAGAAGCGCACATACCACTTCGACCTTGACGTCACCGACTACCCTCCTGAAGAGATTTTCGACTTCAGAGTCGGTGGTGCCATTGGTGTCATGGCCCCCAATGATGAGATCTCAGTCGATGAGATTCTCGACGCTCTCATGATTCCTCGCTTCCAGCGAGACAAGCCCGTTCTCATGAAGACTACCAAGGGTCGCTGGCCTACCGTCTGGGGTGACGAGAAGGCTCGTGAGCTCATCACCACCCGCCGTGAGCTCCTCACTTGGACTACTGATATTCAGTCCTACGCCCCGACCAAGGAGCTTCTTCGTGTCATTGCCGAGCACGCCTCGGCTGCCAATGAGAAGAAGATCCTCATGTACCTCTGCTCGAACGAGGGAGCTAGCATCTTCTCTGACTTCCGCGGTGGTCCCCACGTTACCCTCTCTCAGATCCTCAACGCCTTCCCCAGCTCTCACCCTCCTCTGGACGAACTCCTCTCGGTCCAGCCTCAACTCATGCCCCGATTCTACTCTCTTTCCAATGATCCCACAGAGTCGTACGCCCTTCGTGACCACTCTCAGCGTCGCCTGATTGAAATTGCCGTCACTGTCCACGACTCTATGGACTGGCGACGTGGTTGCCGTGCTGGTGTCGGCTCTGGCTTCTTTGAGCGTCAGGCTCACAAGTTCATGCGAGCCCAGGCCGCCGGTGAGAAGGCTCCCCAGGTCTTTATCCCCATGTTCAAGGGCTTGATGGCGAACCCCCTAGCCAAGCAGTTCAACTCTGACGGTCCTATGCTGCTGATCGGTGCGGGAGTTGGCATTGCTCCTTTCCGAGGCTTTGTCCAGCGCCGTCTGAAGCAAGCCAACTGCGCCAACAAGGTCTGGGTCCTACAAGGCATCCGTGACTCGCTTGTGGATGAGATCTACAACGGCGAGTGGGGTGTCCATGAGGAGGAGGTCAAGCGCGTTGTTCAGAGCCGAGTCGGTACTGGAAAGTACGTGCAGGAGGAGGTGCGAAACCAGGCCGACCTTGTCTGGTACATCATCAACAACTCCATCGACGGACGCATCTTTGTTTGCGGTAGCAGCAAGGGCATGGGTGAGGGTGTTGAGGAAGCCCTCTGCGACGTCGCCATGGAGAAGGGTAACCTGGAGCGCGACGAGGCTCACAAGTTCTGGCAACTCAAGAAGGAGGAAGGCCGATACATTGCCGAGACATGGTAAACGCCTGTCTGTTGGTATGGAGAGCGCCATAAGGAAATGACGACGAAACGATCAAAGGAAACTCGAAAGGTTATTTTGACGGGTGGACAAAAACTTGTGTTTTTTTATACGAGGGGACGAGCATTGTACGAAAGGAGGAACTATGAGCCGACGCATTCTAGATGGCCGCGGCGCAAGCAAGAAGGGATAAGCATTTAGCATTTGTTTGAGACGAGGGGAGCATTTGGGACATTGGAACAAGGCGTTGAGAGGGTTGAAGCATTTTACATGGTTTTTTTTATTTTTTTTTTATCTCTGTTCAGCGGTGGGAAGCCTCATTGGCACCTCGCATATGGACGGGTTTCTTGTATGGAAAATACCCCCAGCGGCGATTTGAGACGGACCATGACCATTAAGGACTTGCTCTGTCCAGGCTGGGAAGTTGAATGATGATATATATCTGTTCATAATGTCGGTTCTTCTATGATGTGACGTATTCCGTGATTGGTCAAAGTCTAGTGGTGATGATAGATTCCACCCTGCCGTAAGAGCAAGTCGATATTATTATTTCACGATACTTGATTGGCACCATAAAGTTAGATTGCATGTAATAGGCTGCAGATCTATTAATATGGAGTGACCACTTTGGAATCACACCTCTGCATTTTCCTTCAAAGTACGTACTCCCATCGTTGACACTTTGGAATCACTCCGCATTATCACCCCTTGGCGCACGATCATGGGTTAAATGACGCGCAGGAGGGCTGAAACGAAACAAAAAAGACATGGCCGTTTCCGTTTCCGGCTCTAGCTCTCGTCAGCAACGTTTTGATTTACGTGAGCAAAAAAAAGAAGCGACATAATCAGCGTCTCGTTGTTATCAATCATTGCGAGTTTCGGTTTCACGATGAATCAGAAACTGGAGGGGTAAAGGTACGTACGTATCTTGTGGGGAGGGTCCCGCTGAATCAGCGGCGTGTAATCGACATGGCACCACTTGTAGCGCAGAGCACGTGCGCGCTGTTGGTAGTAGTCAAAGTCGGTTTCTCTCTGAGGGGAATTATAGGGTAGTGTGCATTAGGATCGTATCATGTTGGGGCAAAAGATGAAATAGGTCGTGCCATTGGGGTGTAAAGTTGCGAGGTTGGATTTTTGCTATCGGCATTTGAACGGGATATGGTGGGATGCAGTCATGTTGGGAGGGGGGGGCATAATGCAAGATACAGCAATGATTCCATAGAGCAACACACCGCTGTATCAATTAATGGAAAGCCGTAGACATTAATTGTTACAGATTGCTTAATCCGACACGGATATCCCGTCGAATGACAACAGTTCCCTAACATCTATTTCCGCAATTCCGAAATTTCGCTCTCTCTCTAGGGTAACTTCCGGAGCTCTAACCAAATTCGGAACATTACATCCGCATTTCTTCGCTGATCAATCCTGACACAAGCGGCCGGAAGCCCCACTTTCACCGCCGTGTCAAGCCAAAATTTTTTTCTAGTCCATCGGCGAACCGGCCGGAGCCTGTCTACACTCCGGGAAATGGCCCCGCATGACAAACCAGGGCGCCGAGTAACCGCGCGCGACGCTCGCAATTCTACCGAGACTTGCCTGCATTAGTCAGGTCTTTGCAAAAGAGAGCTTGGTGGGGGGTTTGCTGCGACACGCATTCCGTCAGGGTCTTGATGTGTTGTGTGACATTTGGCGGGGCTGGAGGGGGAGGAGGGGTTTTGGTGAATGAGTCGGTATATATATTCGACGTGATTCCCTCTTGGATTGTTGCTTTCTCCTTCTTTCTCGACAGACTCATTCGACTTCTACAGCTTCTATCTACTTACACACCTTCAACCTACAAACAAACAACCTTCACAATGGCTGCCAAGCTCTCCGCCGACCTCGTTCTCCAGCTGGCCAAGAACCGCCGCACCTACTACGCCCTCTCCAAGGACCTCCCCGTGAGCGCCCAGCGCATCCAGGAGATCGTCAAGGAGACCACCCTCCAGACCCCCTCGGCCTTCAACTCCCAGACCAACCGCCTCGTCGTCCTCTTCGGCGCCGAGCACGACAAGCTCTGGGACATCACCTCGGACTCCCTCAAGGCCATCGTCCCCGCCGAGGCCTGGGAGAGCACTGCCAACCGCATCGCCGGCTTCAAGGGAGCCGCCGGAACCGTCCTCTTCTTCACAGACGTCACCGTCCAGGAGAGCTTCCAGGCCAAGTTTGCCATCTACGCCGACCGCTTCCCCCCCTGGGCCCAGCAGACCAATGCCATCCAGCAGTACCTCCTCTGGACCGCCCTCGAGGCTGAGGGTCTGGGTGCCAACCTCCAGCACTACAACCCCCTGATCGACGAGAAGGTCGCCGAGACCTGGAAGCTGCCCGCCACCTGGCAGCTCAACGCTCAGCTCGTCTTTGGCGCCAAGGCCGGCGAGGCTGGTGAGAAGGAGTATGCTCCTGTCGAGGAGCGTGTCAAGGTCTTTGGTGCCTGAACACGCCCGGGCCAGAAGCTATGATTAAATAAAGCGTTCAATGGGTTTTTGGAATTGCATTTAGCGGTAGACTATTAGAAGCTTGAAATGAGCCGGCATTGCATAGTCTAGACTTTACGAATAAACTATTAAGAAGTACATTTGTTTTTCATGAATGTGATATACCTGTCTTACTATCGAGCTTGGTAACTAGTTGTTAACTGGAAAGTTACCAACTAGCTCCTATAACCTCGCCGGCCGTAAGCACTTAATCAATGCCAACGCTGGCCTTGGTACCGAATTGTAATACAATTATACATTTCTAGATATCCAATGCTGACATTATATGCCGCCTTTTACTTTTGTTTATACAATATCTCACTCAATCACTCGTCCAAGTGCTTGGCCCATCTTGACCGTCTGTCCCTTCTCTACAGCCCATGCCCAGCCTCTTCGTTCCTTGTGCTCATCCGTCTTTTCTGCTGGTGCCTCAAATACTAGTACAATCGTGCTTCCCAACTGGAAACCACCCATCTCCTCACCACGTCGAAGTGCATGACCTCGGAGAACGGGACTGGCTGCCTCGTAAGTTGCTTCAGCAAAGCCCAGATAGGGCTCACCACGCTTGGCCGCCTCCTCAGCTGCCCGGTCGGCCGCCGTGTCCGTCAACAGGCTGTTTGTCCGTAGTTCCTTGTCAAAGTTGATGACAATGGAACCCACATTGGTTGCACCGACTGGGACGTAACTGAAGAAACCCCAGCGCCACCGACCCAGAAGTACCACACGTTCGTTGAGAGTGAAGAGACCAGGGAGGGTTCGCTGAAGATAGGGGGACACGCTGTACAATTCTCCAGCAAAGTGACGACGTCGGTCAACAACCCAGTTGGTGGGAGAATGGAATCGGTGGTAGTCGCCAGGCGCCAAGTATATGACCGCATAGTAGAGGGAAGTTGCCTTGTCGTGGGAGAGGACATCGTACCAGGGCCGCTCACCCAGGGCAAGCTCAGCCCGAACCTCGGACTCAACACCAGGGGATGCAGGCATAGCCTGGTCCTTGTCTGAAGGACCTTGCTTTCCAGCACCCGAGAGAAGGTCAGGCAGCGTGTATGCGATTCCATTGACCTGGGCAAACTCCTCATCTTGCTTCACAAGCTCTTCGCTGCCCGAAATTTCGGTGAGTGTTCGTTCGTCATCCGAGGACGACAGGCTCGAGATGCTGGGGGCAGGTGTGTTCTTTCCAAGGAGAGCGTCGATACTGTAGGTCATACCCTTGACCTGCTCAATGTCACCGCCTTCAATTTGGCCAAACTGAAGGACCTTTCCGTCGGATGGGCAGAGTAGGGTGTGGGGGTCAGGATGGAGAGGACGAGCACCGGGCTTGAGACGACGGTAGAAGAAGGCTGCGAGGTTGGGATATACATGGAGGTCGGGTTCGGCAACTTCGTCGAGGCTGTACACGTCAGTATAAGTTTGCATATATGGGCCGATTTGGGAGACCGACTTTACACCAAAGACGAGCGAATAAAGCTTGAAGCCAGGAACTCGAAGATAGTAGGGAAGTGTCAATTCATTGAACCTGCCCCAAAGCCTGGAGATGGCCTTGAGAGGTAGAGTCGACATGACCTGGACTTGCCTGGAGTCTAATTAGCATTGGGGGCATCGTGGTGGGATAGGGGCGGTGATGGGGATTGCATTGCGTACCAAGGACCATCAGGACGCACTCTAGGCCGCCTCTTGGGGACTTTGGTACTCTCCTGGCCATCTTCAATCTCTCGACGCTCCTTCTCCCTGGCAGAGACCTTATAGAACTGGACGAGGCCTAGAAATCCGATACCCAGACCGACAGGGATCCGGTACCATTGGATTTTGGTGTTTCGCATGGCCTCGCCGAGGCGTTGTGAAAATCTCGGTCTCTTGCCCGAATTGGAGGCAAAGGTGCGGAAGGAAGATAGTGAGGGCCTTGGCAGGCATCGCGACCTTGTCGTCGAGTTGAGAAACATGTGTCGAGAGGCAGACGGTGAGAAGCAGTTTGCGCAGCGAACGCGCGCGTAGAACGAGCAGCGGAGCATGTGACTGCCGACCTGGGAGGAGCCAGGTCCAAGCCCAAGGGTTGGTGCCATGGCGGCGGCGGCGAACGAACGGACGGATCCCGCTCTTTAATTGCACGCTTTGATTGCGCAATGCGCGATGCGGTTGAAAGGGGGAGTAAAAGACCCTCTTCTAGATGGTCTTAGGATTGACGTCAAGAAGACGATGACGCTGAGTTGAGGCTGTTCCTGTTCAGCCGTTAGCCGCACCCTCAGCTTTGTCTCGTGGGTGGGCGGGCTGCAGCTTCGGATGCAAAAGGCGCCGATATCCCGAGGGTGATGGTAGACATGGAAGGAGCTCTCTCACTCAAACGTTTGGACTTTGGACAAGCGGGAGACGGAAGGAAGGGACGAGCACAAACGGGCAGGACCGCAGGGGCCGATCCTGGGCCGGGCCAATCACATACCCGTCCCAACGACGGGAAGGTGGCCAGAGCTCAGAAGCGACTGCACAGAAGGACAGAAAGAACACCTAAAAAAAAGGTACGTACCGACACCGCAACTGTTTGTGCCTGTCGCAGGTTGGCAGGCTCAGGCTGGCTCCATCCATTACAAGGCCCCAAAAGGCCACCTACCCTGACCACCGACGTCCGTCCATGTTAATGAACGGGGGGAGTATCACATCTTTCACCTCTCTTTTCTTCTTCCATCGACTCTATCGCCTCTCCAGGGGCGTATATCGAGTCTCTGGCACTTGCTTCAGCTTCGCCTCATTCCTTTTTCGCGCTCTTGTCCAATATACTCCATTGCTTTTGTATCCGCCTCCAGATTGTTGGACATGCGACCCGACCCGTGTTAGTAAGACGATACCTCTGCGACCCGACGCCAGTCAACAAGTCGGTGCTTTTTCTCAACCAAGCTTGACGCGAACACCTTCATACGTAGCCGCAGCCGCAGCCGCAGCCACGGCAAGGGCGGGGACTGCAAGCACCCAACTATCGATAACCGAATTATCCATCGCCCTACTTCATCTCGTCATCCCTGATCCTTCAACTCTTCGCCCCCCGAAGCTCTTCCTCCCCGTGCTTACCAACCCCGAAGCTATAGCCTGGTGTGGCATGCTCCCAGCTTGCCCATCATGGCTTTCAAGCCCCCCACTGCTCGTCCCAACGACGAGGGACCGGATGATGCCTCCTCAGGCTCCTCAGTAGACGACCAGACCGTCAACCTGCAGGTCGTGTCGCCTTCGGTCGGCGTGAATCGACCTTTGCTGTTCCCCGGTATCGCTGCCAACACCACTGTTAAGCAACTGAAGGAAAGGATTCGCCAGACTCTTCCCTTGCGACCTCCGGACGAACACCAGCGACTCATCCATCGTGGACGTGCTATTGTTCGCGAGTCAGATACCCTGTTGGACATCTTTGGTGCCGATGCGGTAAGTTGCTTTGTTACCGGACTTCAATTGCCCACCATCTACTCTGCACTTTTGCTAACTGGCATCTTGTCTTTGCAGCTCCGTACACCCGAACAACAGACCATTCATCTTGTCATTAGGGATACCCGAGATAGTCAATCATCTACTCCGACAGTGCCTCCCGTCACCGCTCCTGCTCCCGCTACCGTCCCAGCTCCAGCTCCAGCTCCAGCTCGCGGCTCCAGCCCAACTGCTTCCGCTCCCCCAACAAACGTCCCCCGCCAACATGTTCAACATGCTCACGGCCATGCCTTCGGATACCAGACTGCGCCAGGTTTCACTTGGAGACATTCGATGCCCCCGACCTCAAACCCGTTTCCTCAGCCGCGTATGCCGTCACCGTCACCGTCCCACACTCCCGAGCAAGCCGCCGCCTTTCAGCATCATCACCAGAACATGACTCAGTGGTTGAACAATATCCAGCGAGAGGCTATGGCGAGGGCATTGAATCAGAATCAGCGGACCAGAGCTCAGATGGGCATGCGCGGCGTTGGGGACACCGCAGCTGGGAATGCTCCTGCAGGCGACAATAGCGGTCGAGCGAGCCCTGCTCCGGGTCACACCATTTATCGCGAGCATGTAGGACCCAACGGACACACTTACCAAGTTGAGACTGTCGTTCGCACCTCAGGACAAGGCAATGCAAGTGGAGCTATGACTCCGGCAGATGTTCAGAACATTATTCGAAGTGCCGATGTCAATCAAGCAACACTGGCAATGACGAGCGCGATGCAGCGCAGCGCTTCAAGCACCTCTCTTTACAACCGCTCTTTGGCGCAACCTGGTGTGACCACGCCAGTCTTTCCTACCCCCAGCTCAATGGCTGGTAGCGGAAGAGGAACTCCGGACCAGTCGGCTGCTCGACTCACCACCACTGGGGCTCCTGGAAGCTCACAGTCAAGGCCAGGTTCCGAAGTATACATTCTGTCATCGCCTGAAGGACCACGAGCATTGCTCTTCAACAACACCGGGGCTGAGACTTACTATACTCCGCGACTTCGGGGTCAAGCGAGTTTCCCGCAGCTTCGAACTCCTTCTACCCTTAGCTCCATTCAGGATATTCAAAATCAGATGCGAGCCAGGCATCATCACCACCATCACCACCATCATCTGCGTCCTCATGCGGTACCACAGCCGCTGTCCCAAATCCAACCTCAGGTGCCGCCTCAACCCCAGCCACAGGTTCAACAACAGCAGCAACAGCAATATGCACCCCCTCCTCAGCAGAACCAAGTGCGCCAGGACCAAGGTCAAAATCAGGCACAAGTTCAACAGGACCAAATGGCGGCCGTGGCTCCCTTGATGCACCGTGGCAACCCTCCTGCAGCAGCGCTTCCACCTCTGTTAATGCAACTTTGGCCGCAGATGTGGCTTCTGTTCCGGCTCACCCTATTTGTCTGGTTTTTCACTTCTCCCACTGCGAGTTGGTCGAGATGGTTCACAATTATTACCATTGCAGTGCTCATCTTTGTTATTAGCACAGGTGTTTTGAATGGTGTTCCGGATCATATTTGGCGACCTCTGGGACGGCATCTAGAGAACTTGATTCCCATGGAGCAGCCGAGACGCCCACATGCAGACCCGCAAGGAGCTCTACAGAGAGGCGGTGACCAGAACCAGCAGAATGGTCAGGCTCGACAGGAACCACACCCAGAAGATATGGCCAGAAGACTGGTGGCGCAGCATCAGGGCCCAGATAGTTGGATCATCTCGCAGGTGAGACGGCTGGAACGAGCCGGTCTCTTGTTTCTTGCCAGCATCGCACCGGGTGTTGCTGAGAGACACATTGCCAACCTAGAGGCGGCAGCGCGGGCCGAGAGGGAACGTAGAGAGGCCGAAGCGGCGGCGGCGACAGCAGCAGCTGAAGCAGCAGCTCAGGAGAATGAAAACAATGAAAACCAGGAGGAGACATCAGCACAAGGGGAAAATGCCGATACAGAAACAGGACAAGGCGGTGACCAGGCCGAGGGGCAGGGAGGTGACGAGATACGCGAAGAACGAGGAGTTCCAGGAAATAATGAGGTGAACGAACCAGTGGTTGAACAACTTGTCGCGGTCTAGGTACCGGGCGTGTTCCGCTTTGGTTTTGGGAGGAGGGTATGGTAAAAGAAAGGGGAATGAATATGGATGGATGGATGGATTCAAGCGAGATGATGTTGGTATGAGCGGAAAAGTTAAAGTTAGCATGGGCAGCTTTGCCACGGCAAGCGTCGAAAGGATATGATGGAAGGATCAGGGAGTTGGAGGTGTTTCTCATCTTGGGGTAATATTCTTCAAGGGGTATCATTTTTATTCTTCTTCATTTGCAAGACGCTTTCCTCAGAAGGAAGCTGGGCGCAGGCCCTTGTATTGATTAGCTAGAAGCGACGCAACGTAGTCAGTTGCGAGCTTTGCTTTGTTTGGGTTGATGGTTAAGCTGAGCTGAGTTGACTTATTAGTACTCTCTGCATGGCGGTCATTTCCAGGGCGTATTTAGACAGTTACCAGCGGTGCATCGACCCTTTGTTCAAGACCGAAAACACCATGTTTAAGCTTGCTTGTCATTGTCACTGTCATTGTCTGACGGCGTCAATTGCTAATTGTCAACCCCTGTTCCTTGTTGAGAGCTGTCGTCGTCGTAGCTGTTGCTGCCTCGAGGGGTGGCTTATCTTATCAGTAGGCAAAGTGGCGGATGATATCAGAACGTGGCTGTGAGCTCCGTCTTTGCTCCGAGCTTCGACCTTCGTCATTCACCTCGTCAACCTCTTTCAATTTGTCCCACAACAGGCAAGTTGAGCGGCTGAGCTCTTACCGTCTCTTTCTTTTCGGCGTATAGTTTCCTGTCAAAGAATTTTTTCATTAGAATCTGCCAACGCTGGCTTGGAATTACTGGTCACCGCTAGGCCTGTCGCAATCATGAGTGGTGGATGGAACACCAGTTAGTACTTCCCTTGCCTCATATATCGAACCCTGAGCTAACCTGGACCTCTACAGTTGAGTCCGATGCGGTAAAACAGAGATCTATCTTCCAGACATGTGCTAGAGCTGACTGAAAGCTTCTAGGGTGTCTTCACTTCGCTCATCGAAAATCTCGGCGTCAAAGACGTCCAGTTCGAAGAACTCCTAACACTCGACCCATCCGAGCTCCTCACCCTCCAGCCCGTCTACGGCGTCATCTTCCTGTTCAAGTACCCTACCGACCAGCCTTATGCGACACCTGAGGGACCCCGCGACGGCTCCTTCGATCAGTCGGCCTCGGAGAACATCTTTTTCGCCGCCCAGACGATCCAAAATGCGTGCGCCACGCAGGCGCTGCTGAGTGTGCTGCTCAACAAGACGGACGACGTCGAGATTGGCGAGAAGCTGGGCGAGTTTAGAGAGTTTACTATGGTGCTGCCACCCGAGTTCCGTGGTGAGGCCCTTAGCAACTCGGACCTCATTCGTGAGGTGCACAACAGCTTTGCCCGTAGCAGCCCCTTTGCCGACGAGACGGACAAGACGGGTGCTGAGGCTGAGGATGCGTTCCACTTTATCGCCTATACACCCATCAACGGAACCCTGTACGAACTCGATGGTCTTCAACCGGCTCCCATCTCGCACGGTGCCTGTACGTCCGACAACTTCGCCAGCCGCGTGGTTGAGGTGCTACAGCGCCGTATCGCTCGTTACGACGCAACTGAGATTCGCTTCAATCTCCTCGCCATGTGTCGGGACCTGCGACAGCGCGCACGTGACTTTGGTGATGAGGAGCTACTGGCACGAGAAGAGCGCAAGCGACGAGACTGGGCATTTGAGAATGCCCTGCGGAGGCACAACTTTGTGGGTTTTGCGGGCGAGGTTCTCAAAGGGGTTGTACGAAGCAAGATCGCCGAGGGAGGCGATGAGGCTTGTGAGAAGTGGGTGAAGGAGAGTTTGGAGAGAAGAAAAGCTGCTGAGCAGGCCTTGAGAGGCCGAGGAGGAGGAGGAGGTGATGGTGATGGTGACGGTGATGTTGATATGGGAGTTTGAGTGATGGCAATGAGGATTAAGATACCATGTCTTGCAGCCAGTGAAGGGCAAGCTAGAGCTTTCTGATACCACTTGTCCATGATGTATGTTTAACGGGCTGACGCGATGCTTAGACGCGGAGGAATAGGGAGTTGTAGGGATCATGACACTTGAGCAAAGCATTCAACAAGGCGTACATGATTTTGATTTCTCATTTCTAAACCAGTTACATTGCTACACAGCATCTATCAAGCCCAACAGCCAGTCGTCTCATCTCATCTCATCTAGCCCTCTCTGCTTCTCTAGTCTGTCTCTCTATCTGCGTTTATTCTATTCCGCTGATATGACGTCCCCTTCTTCCGAGTTGCTCAACAGCTCGTATATGTCATTACTATGCAGAGTAGAATCTGCCTCCCACAAAGCCAAAATGAGATGTGACCTCTCCTGAAACGACTGCTTACATAGGTAGATGCGAAGGAGATTCGAGTAGGGCGTTAGTTCACCCAGTGGGCAGGAGGAGAAGCAGGACGTCCAGTCTTGGTGACAGTGTCTTCCTTGCCAGAGGAGACGGCGGTCTCGGAGCTGCTGTGGCCGGGACGATCGATGTAGTCCATTGCAATATCGGATCGGCTCTGGCGGTCATCATCATCGTCGTCACTATCATCATCGGTGACACGGCGACGGATAGCGCGGACGAACCAAGGGGCACGGCCGGATCCCTTCCAGGTCCAGTACTCCTTGAGGTCGTACTCACGGGGCTCGAGCTGACCGCGGGAGAGGAAGACGACGAGAGCAATGAGGCCGTTGAGGATGGTGTAGACAAAGACGCCGCTGAGACCATGGTTAGCTGGAATCTGTGGGTGGGAATAGGGGCGAGCTTACGCGATGAGACCGTAGGCGACACTGTAGCTGAAGGGGATAAAGGTCATGACGACAAAGGAGGGGAGGACGTCGCCGATATATCGCCAGTTGATCTGGGTGATTTGACGGATCATCATGCAGCCGACCTGAGAAGAGTTAGCTCTGCATGCAGAGGATGAATGATGGAAACTTACCAAGATGAGGGTACAACCAGTGGCCCATGGAGGAACAGACGCAAAGATGGGGGCAAAAAACACCGAGACGATGAAGCAAAGTCCGGTGACCATGGCCGTCAGTCCTGTTCTCCCACCTTCTGCGATGCCGGCACCACTCTCGATGAAAGCTGTGACAGGGGAACTTCCAAACAAGGCACCGATAGAGATGAAGGCAGCATCAGTGCAGTAGGCGATAGTGGAACGAGGAAAGTCTCCGTCACTGTCCCTCACAACACCACAGAAACGAACCATGGAGTAGAGAGTCGCAGTGGCATCGATAATGTCGACGTAGAGGAAGGTAAACAGAGCGAGTGCGAACTGCGAGGCCGGAGCTTCAAAGGCCCAGTCGAGCTTATTGAGTGTCTTTTCCATGGGGTGGAACACGACGATTTGCTTGAAAAAGTCGAAACGGGAGTCGCCCTCGGGGGAGTGAGGGAAGTAGGTGATGGGGGTGTTGCGGCTGGTGGAGGTTAGAGTGGGAGGAGGAGGAGAATAGGGGGAGTCGACTTACGGCCAGGAGAGCATGGAGACAAGGGCGATGCCGATGATGAGAGCGTACTTGATACGGAAGGCCATGAGGAACGCGGTGACAATGCCACCGCAGAAGACGGCGACCCAAAGCTACTATCGTTAGTATTGAAATTGCATCAAGATAGAGTAACTCTCACCTTGGGGCTGGTCATTTGACCCCCAGCACACATGCCCGTAACCTCATCAATCATCTCAACAGGACACCCACCCAAAGCCAAAGGCGTAGCAGTCCAACCACCGGTGATGGCACCGATACCAGCAGAGTAAGAGAGACCAATCTCGGTGAGGAAGAAGCCGATACCAACACCGGTGGCAGTCTTGATGGTGGCGGGTATAAGCTTGACGAGCCACTGACGCATTCCCGTGAGGGCGAGGAAGACAAAGATTAGACCTTCGACAAAGACGGCTGTGAGGGCGAGACGGTAGGGGATGGGGCCGCTGGCGTTGTAGCCTACGACTTGGAAGGTGAAGTAGGCGTTGAGACCCATTCCGGGGCTTTGATGGGGTTAGTATATAGTTGAAGGATATGATGGGGAGGGGAAGACTTGCGCGATGGCGACGGGGAGGTTTGTGAGGAGACCAAACATGAAGCTTGCCATTCCAGCGATGGCAGCAGTAGCGGTGACAAGGTCTCTTCGAACATCTGATACTTGTTAATCATGATCTCTGAGATTGTAATTACACTCTTTGACTTGCCTTCCTTGCAAGCGACATATTCATCAATCTTGTCACAAGCCTGTCTATCAGTCAAGTCGCAGACACAAGTACCTCCAGTTTGAGAAAGAAGAGCCGCCTTTGAATGTCAACTTGAATCAGATACATGTATTTAAAAGGGAAACATACGTTGACGGCAATGATGTAGGCCATGGTGGCAAAAGTAGTCAAACCAGCGCGAACCTCTCGAAAAAAACTAGACCCAGCGACCTCGTCGGGCTGAAGGTTTAGCGCAGAACAAACAAGAGGAGGAGGAGGAATTCTTACGTGACCGCTTCCAGAGAGATGGAAGAAATAACCCAGACGAGAAGAAGTAATGTAGCCATCGACTTTATTGAGAAGATTCCGGGCACCGCAGAAGCGAGACGAAGAGGGTGCGCCTTGGTCGCGGTTGGCGTCCATCATTCCGTGAGGGGGAGGGGAGGAGGTCATAGTGAGGTTTGTTTGTCGAGGTGAATGACCTAGAGGTGAAGAGATTGAAGAATTCTTGATCGTGAAAAGAGAAAAAAGAAGGAAGGGTTGGAGGGAAAAGGAGGGAGAGAAGGCTTGGTTGGTGACGCCAATAAACGCCGTGGGGAGAAGATGAGGGTGACACTGAATGAGGGGAAAGAAGAGTGTGAGTGACTCTAGGAAATTTGAAATGAAGAAGAAGAAGAGGGGAAGAGGGAAAATGTACGTGCAAGGTGATATGCACCTCGAGTGGTAGACACCTGGCAGCCAGCCGGGACAACTGACGATGGATGGCCTCTACCACCAAACAACAATTACCGAACAAACGGTTCTTGTGTGTGTGCAAAAAAGTGACTCGATGGCTTTCTCGAGTCCAAGTTGCGAGGCACAGGCACGACGTGAAGTTTGCGCCCCCCTTTTTGGAGGCATCTCGTGGGAAGAGGGTAACTCAATATTTTTTTTTTGCTGGGAGAGAGGATTCTTTGTTGGAGTTACAAAGGGTGTGGGTATTGTTTCTACGGGCCGGCTGTGTATCACCATGATGAAGAGAATAAAGCAGTTGGGAGATTAACATAGATATATCTCTGCCTAGGGACCATGTCGGGAGATGGCAAGGTCTATTAACATGTAGATGATTATCTCAATATACATACAATCCTTTAATTACTCTACTCGTCCCTTATCATAAATTTCCACCAAAACACGAATCCTGTCCTTAAACACTAGACACTTGATGACCTTTAAGTAGCACGAACCTGTGACACGACCTGCAACTCCCCGGCCTTTATCAAGCGAGAAGGCGCCCAATGGCGCATTCGAATCCAGCTGTACATATCCGAGAGAGTTGGAAGCCGCTATTCTAGAAGAGGTGAAATTTTACTATTGGGTCAGGTAGTATATATTTCTGTGTGACTACGCTTATCCTGATGAGACTATTCCTCCGTTTTCCATCATTTATATCCATCATGCCACGCACTTGGGTTTTATTTTATGCAACGGTGAGAAAGATGCTTGCTTGGTTATCGTAGGGGAGAGATGGTAAAGGCACACGGTGCCGAGGCTCATCCATCATCACTGACGTTGCACCTTGTGTGTGTGTGTGTGCCCTAGAGGATCTGCCAGTGCTGGCAACTGGCAACGACTGTCAACGAGACGAACCGAACGGTGCTGAGAAATACAGCTACTGAAGTAGATGCCTGACGTGATCTTCACAGCTTCATCATTTGCAAAAAAAAAACTTCCTTCTTCTTCAATCACCACTTTGGAGAAGATACATCTCAACACCCTCCTTTCAACCCATTCCATTCCATTCCATTTCATTTTCAAACATTGCTTCCAAATAAACGAACCTACTTCTTTCTACACGTACGAAAAAAAAAAAATCTCACATTTCTTCAAGTTTCCTTTTTCTCCATCGCAACAAACCATGTTCGACGTAATATGGACAGATCCCAACCGCGAACTCGTCGGCGAACACCGCGCAAGAAAAGAAAAGAAGCGCGAACAAAAGGAAAAGCAGAAAGAAGAGAGAGAAAAGTCCATCGGTGGAAATTCTCAATCTGTTCATAGTGGTCGATCATCCTCTTCTGATCATCATCCTTTTGGCTTTCTGCTTGGTCGAACATTGATCAAGGATAAGAAGAGTAGCATACGCTCTAATGCTGCTTCTTCTAGTCAGAGAAATTCAGGTTTGTCGGGTGATTTTTCAAATGTTGAGATTCAGCCGACGACGAGGTTTGAGGGACAGGAGGCTTCTACTTCGAAGCTTGTTCAGTCTTTGGGACAGGCTTCGTACGTCACCAAGCAAACAGAAGTATCATCTGTCCCTCGTACCTCTGGATCTGAAAATCATGACTTGTCTTCTGAGGTCTGTATCTCATCCGAAGGCGACACTGGTCAACCCGTGACGCCGCTAGAGGAAGATGGGTAAGATATCTGAACTCATCTAGAGAACAATCACTAATAGAAAAATAGAAACTTCCCAGCGCCACTTCTTCGACCCGATTCTCCAGCCAACATGGTCCCCGACGTTAGATTCGCTGCTCGAACAAAAGTACCCAAGATGATCACGTTCAAGTCAAACGGAGCAGATAACTGGCGTCCACCTGAAGAATGGGCTTGTCTCTCCGAAGAGGACACCAGTGACGACGACGATATGAAGACTCCAACACAGGCACTGTATCTGAAATGTCATGATATTGGCACAGACTTGGAGACTCTGCATAGAGAGGTCAAGCGTATGGCAGCTGCAAACGCTAGCGTTGTCCTCTCACGGATCAAGGAGGTTTGGAGTACCGTTGACGAGAGTCTCCACGGGGAGCTCGTACTGGAGAAGAAGCGATGGATGCTTTCTACTTTGCTTCACCTTGATCCTATTCCACAGAGTCCTGTTCGTTCTCTACCACCTAGTCGTGATACTAGCGTCAAGATCCTGGCCCTCTATGAATCTCAAGGTACGGAGGGAAAAACCCTAGAAGAAATAACAAATCAAGATGCTAACATCTATAGCGATGGCTTCATACCTCGCAGCTCTATACCCAAGCAAGAAAATCTATCATCTCTCAGCAACACCGCTCTCAAACGCCAAATTCCCAAACGTCAACCCTGTTCTCGTCCCATCAGTTTCTCCATCAGCTTTCCCCGTTGCGCCAAACCTCTTTGAATCAGTCTACTCAATGTCTCTCCCCTCTCTTTGTCCATCACCAGATATACCAGCCGTGCTCAAGAACATTAGCAAGTGTCTACGTCAACGAGGTTCTCTACACTTGATGCTCATCGATCCTCTGCCTTGTGCCAAGGTTCTTGGAATCCGTATGCGTACGTGGCTTGAAGAACATCTCCTTCTCAATCTGGAGCGCAACTTTCGATGTACAAACCCAAGCAAGCTATTCGGAGATTGGATGGGTGAAGCTTCCCTTCGAGGCTACGGCAGTACGATTAAGTCAACGAAGTTCTACGCCGTGCCTGAGAGCGTCATGAGAAACCGATCATCGATGGAGAGCAGTGACCCTTTTATCGACAGGGTGCGGGATGACAATGAGGTCAAGGCCGAGCTTAGGTGTCTCGTCGGACGGATGCTGTGGATGGAGGTCTGGGGGGATTATGTCCTCGGCGATATGTGGTGGTGGGAGGATGAGGATTGCGTCAGGGAGTGTCTTGAGCTGGGTACTTTTTGGGAGTACAAGATGATTGAGGGGTTTAAAGATGGAGACATCTAGATGATCGAGAGAAGGATCTAGATGGCCTAGAGAGAGGGAGATAGACCATGGGAGATTGGTCTCTTTTTTCTCTAGATGCGGATAAGAATGGTCTTCATACTACCAAGAGAGAAGAGAGGCGCTTGGCTTTCATGTACAGAGAGAAATCGGTCTGGAGAAGAATGGGTTCACTTCTGATGTATGGTCGTGGAAGAGTGGTTGCTTGGTTTAACTAACTGTACGACGAGACGCTGTCACGAGTTTCTGTTCCAAGCCTCGGTACTGGCTTTTGATACCATGAGAGATTTAGTTGTAAAATGTAGAAATGTGGGAATAATAGCAATAGAATGTTATATCAAGTGCCTGCAACTATCTAGAGCCTATCATGTTGTAACTGGCCGGCCGTATTGTCCAAATTAATTATCCAAACGCCTCCCGTGAAAACCCTCGTGTGCGCTAAACTAGAGAACCCAGCTGAAATATAAACAGCTCTGTACTTTTCGTGACTCGCCTAGAAGAGAAAGTTCCCGTATATCATCCCTGATCAAAGACTCACCGCATTGCGATGGATATCCCATCCATCAGCCTCGGAATCTCCTCAACGTCAGACTCTGCATCAGAAACCTGCTCCTCATCGGCTGCTGACTTGTCATCATCTGATCCGTCGACTTCAACTACCTCATCCCTTTCCTCGTCATCTTCGTCTTCCTCACTCGACACCGCCTCGTCGTCATACAGATAACCATACTTGGACGGCGTTTCCCACACAGGGGTGGCCAACTCTTCCCTCAGATCCTTGAGATAATCCTCAACATCATCCATAGCCAACTGCCACTCCTCATGCTGTATCCTCTTGTCGACGGCTTTTGCCCAATCAACATAGTTCTCACGCTCCCACTCCTCCTCCTTCTTGATCAGGGGCACCAGGTGTGCACGCGCCATGGTCCCATCTCGTGCCTTGAGCGATCCCAACACTTTCTCAAGTCTCTCAATGTCATCGCGTAGGTTTCGATCTCGGATACCCCCATAGAGCCTCATGAACTCACTCTGCTCCTCATAAGTGGGGAGACGCTTCGCCCCAATGTCTAGCCAATACGGGGCATGGCTGATCCATACGAAGCAGTCCCAAGGGGTGTAGCCACTGTCGTTACCGCGGTAGGGATTCAGATTCGGGAGATCCAGCTCGTTGAGGAGTTCCAAGGCCGGAAGGGTGGAGAATTCCGCCGCAAAGTGTAGAATATTTCGAGAATCGTAATCAATGACGGAAAGGGAAGCACCCGCGCTAATCAGACACCTCAAGCCTGACACTTGATCATACATGAGGGCATCGAGGAACGGAGTAAAGCCCAGGTCATCAGGGAACTCGAGGTCAGCCTTGGCCAGGAGGAGCATATCAACGACCTTTGCGAGATCGCTGGGAGTACAAGCTGACCCCTGAGCCAGGTGATGAAGCGGAGTGCTGTTTCGTTCATCACACCCCATGGCATCGGCGCCAGCGGCCAGTAGCTGTGCCACCATCTCAGGATAGTGACGACGTACAGCAAAGTGGAGAGCTGCAGCACCGTCGTTTTCAGTTATGTTCGGGTTGCAGCCGGCTCTGAGGATGACCTTGACTGTATCGACGTCGCCAGAGTTGGCAGCAAACATGAGGGCCGTCCGGCCGTGGTAAGCCTTGATATCAACGTCGGCGCCTGCGTCGACGAGCATCTGAGCATCTCTAGTGCGGTTCATCCGAGCTGCCAGGTGAAGGGGCGTTGAACCCGTACTGTCGAACGTGTCGATGGCCCAGGGTTCTTCCTCGAGGGCTCGTTTCAGGCCCCAGCCCTGGCGAATGGCAGTATGGATCTGGGTGGTTGTCGTCTCGGGTTGATCCTTGACATACGATTTGACCTTGTTGAGGATGTAAATCTCGTGGTCAGAGAGGAACTGGTGTTGAAGTGCGGCATTTACTTCGTATAAAACATTCCTAGGCTGGGTTAGAGTTGTCTTTCCGGTGAGTAAAGCATAAAAAACACCTACCTGGGAAGACCAGATTCTGGCAAGACACTCGCCCATTGACCAAGGAGAGCCTCGACTCCATTGTAAAGTCGACGACGGATTGCATACTATGAGAAGCATCAGCACAATAGTCACTTGGTTCAAGTGTCATGACCAACCTCCATGAGTCCTTCACCAGAAACATCATGGTCATTCGGGTAAAAAGGCGCATTTGTCAATGTCTTTTGGGTGATATGAATACCAGCCTTGAGATCACCCCAGATATCATGAGTAAACTCGATCAAAGTAAGTGGCCGCAACGACCAGTTAAGTCCCGAAAACTGGCTATACGACGCCTGAAAGCTGAGAGCCCCGGAGAAGAACCACGTAGGAACCTGATACTGAAGCTGGAGGCGAGGAGAGCGTTTCTGCCGACAGCAGTTTGGGTTTGTGCACTGCTTTGTGTCGTTGCTACGGAGAAGCCACGAACCTACCAAGGACCGTGTCCAAGGTGCGCTCTGGTAGCTGCTCTCGTTAAAATGGCATCGGCATTGACATGTGTGCGTATAAGTCATTCGTCTAGCCGGCATGGCGGATCTTAGCTGTACCGAGTTGTTGTATGTCCAGGGTGTTGAATATTCGTCTTCTTTGGTTCCTGGAAGGTGTACGATTCCTCGGGGATGACTGGGTACAAGACCGATAGACTTTTCTTCACTATCAAGGTCTTCTACACGATCATCGTCGAGTTCCTCTGGTTCTGATGTTATAGCATAAGATGGCGGAAGCTCTTGAGCTGGTTGAGGTCCCGGAAGTTCAGCCTGAACCCCCAATGCTTTAGCCGTCGACTCAAGCATGACAAAGTCCATAAACATTTGAAATCGAGCTCGGAATCTGCTTTTGGCATCAGCGAGAGATGGTCTGCGTGAAACTCTTGGGTGGTGGCGGCTGACTCTGCCTCGCTGGATATCCCATGCGACGTCATGGCAAGATGTAGAGTGCCCTTTGCGTTCTGCAGTTTGCGTTCGAGTTTGAGAATCCTCTGCTCCTCCAGAAGCCACTTTCTCTTCTTTGCCTTCCACAGCTTCTTATCTCCCTCGTCGGTCCCGCGAGCGCAGCTCTCGAGTATCTTGTTCAGGTCACCTACCACCTCGTTCACCTGCTCTGTTGCCTTGGCTAAAAAGTCTTGCTCAGGCGAGTTGAACGGGATTTGCTGAGCGACCTTGGCCATGGCCTCAGTCAAATCCAACTAGAGCAATTTGAGTCAGACGCTAATTCTCACCGCCAAGCAAAGGAAAAATGAGGCATACTTCTCTTTTGAGACCATCGAAATCACCTTGTATCTCGGGAATCTCGCGTATCAGGCCGACTGTCTTACGGACGGCTTCCAGAGCCTGCACGACGGCGATGCCACTGGCTACCGCGCCGAAAACCTCCATTTTCGGACATGCAGCGGCTGCAGATGGTTGTATTACGCGAGGAAGAAAGGGGAGATTGAGAGATTCAACGGTCCGGTCCGTCAGCTCACGCAGTAGGCAGCGAAGCCATTGAAGGGGAACTCCTAATGAGGGTGGAGAGACCAATCAGATGTCGAGGAGACACAGCCTCAGCGCATAGAGCGCATTGAGAGGCGGTGCAGGGAGAATCTGCCATGACGAGATTCAGCCTTGCTAATGATGTGGGCTGAGTTTTGGTTGCCTCTGCTATTATTATTGCGGCTGAAGCTGTTTCAGGGAAAAGAATGTGTATATCCTTCTTGTTGTTGAGAGGGAAGCAATTGGTTTTGTTCAATTGACAATGTTTAAGCCACAGACGAGCCACAGCCCACTCTTGCCGCTCTCTCCACTATCTTCAGTGGGGACGGGACGGGAGCTTGAGCGGGAAATAACTCACTAGGCCTCAGAAGGCAACTACCTAGTCAACTCACGTGAACTCACCAGCTAGGGATCTTGGCGAGAGACACCATCTTGGACTTGTTTCTTGGCTACCATTAACATCTAGGCAGTCTTGGTTGGAGTGTCAAATCCTGGGATAACCTTGTCCTTGTTTACTGGGTTCATGGCCTGCCTGCTCCTCTAGCGAAGCACCGTGCGTGCGTCAACACCATGGAATGAGTCTGTGAGTGAACAAGGCTTTGAGACGGCCATTCCATCTTGAAGTTGGAAATGGTCTTGGCGATAGCATAACTTGTTCATCTGCATAAATGTTCAGAGTGAGCTATGCATTGTTTTGTGCGGATCTGGTGGACTCACTCATGAAGCCATCATGAAATGACACGACGCCCTCGAATATCCTCCATGAGATTGATGTCATCATCTACTACTACGCAGTACCTCTTCTAATGACTATTGAATTACAGCAATAGAAGAAATACTAATAAATAAAACATGTCAATTCTCTCATCAGCCTGTACCCCTTACTTACCTCCTGCGCACTCGGACCAAGACAATCATTACCAGTTCATCCCAAGTTTACCGAACAAACCGCCTGACACATAGCCGTGAACCGAGGTCCCAAACGATCGGATGGACGGGAGAACGATCTCCTCCTTCCCGCAGGTGGCTTGTTGGTGAGGAGAAAAAAAATGGGTGATCTTTTAGTTAGATGATGGCTTCAAAGGTAGGCCAAGCCAAGCTTTCCCCCGCAAAAAAAAGAGCCAGCCATCTCGCTTGCATTCTTTTTCCTCTTTTCCCCCGCATTTTGGTCTCGTCTTGGCAGAGAGCTGGATCCCCTGACCCTGTCTTTGGTCACGCTCTTTCTCTGACCACGTCGTTTTTAACAGCAAAAGCGGGATAGAGAGTCGTAGTTTGACAAGAACGCCACATCCAGTATCAACGGAAAAAAACACCATCCCAAGTCAAATGCTGCGCCCCCCTCAAAATCTGCATCCCCCTAAGGCCTAGAAGCTCACTTCCCTTACCTCAGGTACTCAGACC
>JABCKD010000191.1:0-17467 GCA_013186415.1 Fusarium sp. NRRL 66088
TATTTATTATATCCCGCAATATTTTATAATATCTTAAATAAAATGCTTTATTTACTTTTTAATGAGTTAATTAAGACTCTCTCTATCCTCCTGGTGTCTGGTTTATTTATTTCTTGACCGGACCGGGGTGCGTGGGAGAGAGCGCCAGGGTGTGAGTAATCCACCAGCCCCGAACGCCTCCCCGCCTACCCCCGCTTGTTGCCCGAGCCGGGGAAAAGTGCTCGGCCGGTTGCCGGTTGCCTAGCTGGGTGATAGAAATGGATACCTATCTTCAGGATATATACGGGATATGTATTTGGATCATATATTCTATTGTAGATTTTAATTGTATGCATTGGGCCACTTAAAGTGTATTTCAAGCCACAATTCTTGTCAAATTCCATCCTAAGACTGAGTGGCTGGTGAAGCGCGGTACCACTTTCCACTCTAAGCCTCTGGGTGAAACCCTGCCGCGATTGGCCAATAAGCTCCCTCCCGTTGAAACGTCATCGCCCATCACATCACGCCTTAGCTCTGTTAACTCTCAAGGTCCAAGCCCAAAGCTCTCACTTCACTTCAACAACAACAACATCAAAGGCCATAGACACCTTGCAAGGCCGCCACTGGATGACGGATCATTAACAACTGCTGGAGCACTATCCGCGAGGACGTCTTCACCATGAGCAGCCTGTGAGTGCTTTGGACCCCGATAAGCTACGCCCTCCACTTTCCGGCTGTCGTCATCTCGAGCTCGACCTCGCCTCTACTATAGGTCGGCATTTACTAAATCCCAATTCTCAGCTCTACTCCCCAGGAGAAAATGCCCAACGAGAGGACCCCTCTCATTCAGACCGTCCGGGTCGGTCCTCCCCGGAGGAGGTATCCGCACCAGACCTGGCGTCGCTTCTTCACCATCGTCAGCTCAGTTGTCCTTATCTGTGGCTTCGGTTCTTTCATCTTCCACGGCCTGTTCATCTGGCCTCATCGCTATCACCGCGGCCAACCCGGTGGGTGGCCTCACGGAAAGCCTCTAAGCCGGGAAGACCTTGATCGGATCCTATTTGATACACCTGACCCCAAGAAGGCCGAGGAATGGAGCCGATACTACACCTCGGGACCTCACCTGGCTGGTAAAAACTATTCTCAGGTAACTAAGCTCCTGCCAATCAATGAGCAAAAACTCACATACTCTAGGCTGAGTGGACAAGAGACCGCTGGGAGGAGTTCGGAGTCAAGTCCGAAATTGTCTCCTATGATGTTTATATCAATTACCCCGTCGATGCCAGTGTTTCGCTCTTAGAAAAGTCCAAGGATGGAAACGACTGGACTGCCACCTTCAAGGCTTCCCTCGAAGAAGATGTCATCTCCGAGGACCCTACGACGTCTCTCGAGAACCGCGTCCCTATCTTCCACGGCTATGCTGCCAGTGGAAACGTTACTGCCTCCATCGTCTACGTCAACTACGGCACCTTCAAGGATTTTGAGGATCTCGTCGAAGCCGGTATCGAACTTAAAGGCAAGGTCGCCATTGCCAAGTATGGAGGAATCTTCCGTGGCCTCAAGGTCAAGCGCGCTCAGGAGTTGGGAATGATTGGTATCCTCATCTACAGCGATCCCGGCGATGATGGTGAGAGAACCGAAGAGAACGGATACAAGCCATATCCCGAAGGACCTGCACGAAACCCTAGCAGTGTCCAGCGTGGAAGCGCAGAGTTCTTGAGTATTCGACCTGGTGACCCGTATGTTCCCTTGCCTTGAATGTTGAAATTTTGGCTGACTTTATAGCTCTACTCCTGGGTATCCATCCAAGCCTGGCGCCCCTCGTGTCCCTGTTGACGATGCTACCCCATCGATACCGTCCATCCCAATCTCATATCGCGATGCCCTGCCTATTCTCAAGGCCCTCAATGGCCACGGCCCCAAGTCTACTGACTTCAACCAGTACTGGAACAAGAATCTCGGTTTGCGATACAAGGGCGTTGACTACAACATCGGCCCCACCCCTGACGACGTCGTTGTTAACCTCTACAACGAGCAGAAATATGTTACTACCCCTCTCTGGAACGTCATTGGTGTGGTTAACGGCAGCATTCCGGATGAGGTCATTGTTGTTGGAAACCATCGAGATGCTTGGATTGCCGGTGGAGCTGGCGATCCGAACAGTGGCTCTGCTGTCATCAACGAAGTCATCCGTGGAGTTGGAAAGGCCATCGAAGAAGGCTGGAAGCCTCTCCGTACAATCGTCTTTGCGAGCTGGGACGGCGAAGAGTACTCGCTTATTGGAAGCACCGAATGGGTCGAAGAGTTTCTCCCATGGCTTTCAGGAGCCAGTGTGGCATATGTCAATGTTGACGTTGGCGTGGATGGCCCTGAGTTCACCGCATCGGCAGCCCCTCTACTCAACCAAGTTATCCGCGATGTTACGAGCATTGTGCCCTCGCCAAACCAGACTGTCCCTGGACAGACCGTTGGAGATCTTTGGGATGGCAGAATCAAGACCATGGGTAGTGGTAGCGACTTCACGGCCTTCCAGGACTATGCCGGCATCCCCAGCATTGACTTCGGCTTCAAGTACAACGGCCACAGTGCTGTCTATCACTACCACAGCAACTACGACAGCTTCTACTGGATGAGCGAGTACGGTGACCGTGGATTCAAGTACCACAGAACCATGGCCCAAATTCTGGGTCTGACCATCGCCAAGCTGGCCGGCAGCATCATCATCCCCTTCAGTGCCACTGAGTATGCTGATGCTCTGGATGGTTACCTCAACAAGGTGGAAGCCAAGTTTGAGCCCCTTCCCGAAAACCTCAGCGACGACAAGCTATTCGCTTTCCGAGGCAGCGTTTCTGCCAGTGCGGCTGTTGGCAGTGAAGATGAGTTCAAGGAGAGCCTGAAGGGCATTCGCCACTCACTGAGGAAGCTTCGTCTCAAGGCTGCTGAACTTGATGAAGAGGCCGCGGCGGTCACTGATAAGATTGAGGCAGGCATCCCATGGTGGAACATCATTGAGAGAATCCGCTTGGGACATGCTATTATCAAACTCAACAAGAGGTACAAGCTTCTTGAGAGGAGTTTCCTCTACGAGGGTGGCCTTGATGGACGTGACTGGTTCAAGCATGTTGTGTTTGCACCTGGTCTGTGGACTGGCTACGCTGGTGGTAAGTACTTGCCTTTCAACACTTTGAAGCATCTCGCTAACCCAATGTAGCTGTTTTCCCTGGTTGGGATGAAAGTATTGATGCCAAGGACTATATCAACGGTCTGAAGTGGTCCAGTATCATCGGCCGCTGCATCCACAATGCTATTAAGAGCTTGTCAGACTAAGCTCTTGAGCTGGCAAAGTCTGGATGTGTCTCTGAATCGATTCCGGGAATAATTTAGCGAGGTCATGTTAGATGTACGATATGTGCAGGATATATTGTCCCTGAGCCATGTGACGTTTAGCTTTGAAGCTTTTCACAATGACGAGACAGAATGTGCTGGACTAGAGAATTTGATCGCATAGATAAATAGGGAATAATAACAAGCATTGTGCGAACAAATCAAGCCACGTATATCGTAATTGCAACCATCAACTTGTGTGAGCGTGTAGTCGATTGCGATAGACCGTGATTCACTAAGTGGCATTTGTGTGATGTTGCCTTACCAACTTGGTCGACTATTATGATAACAATTAATAAATTTATACCATTATATCAATGCTCGATAATGTATAATTATCTTGGATTTAATAAAGGTGATCTCATATACGGCAAAATTAATTATTTTTATATAAATTTATTTCACCTTGATGCTGAGTCTCTTCAGAGTAGGCAAATCCGAGTGGTAGACTAAATACTCCAGTTGGCATGTCAACTTCTCGCTCACTTTCAGTCTTCAAATGCGAGTAAACTCTTGATTATCAAGGATAACATGCAAGTTGATTGAGCTGGTATCAATTCTAGACGGTACATCCGTCTCGTCTATGTCGCTTCTATGAGCAAATCTTACACACGATTCTTGTATATCTTCATCAAACACAGGCAAAGTCATTCATTCGCATCCCAGCTTAGAACTTGTACACCTGCTCCTGCGAGTAGCCGAGGTCCTTGAGGGAGCCGGTCAGCTCGCCCTGGTCCTTGGGGCTGACCTTGTTGCCCGAGATGGCCTTCATCAAGCCGGGAGGGCCGCACACAAAGAGCTTGATGTTCTCCTCCTTGGGTTCGGGGAGGACAGTCTTGAGGAGCTCCTTAGTGATGTAGCCCTTGTTTCCGACCCACTCCTTGGGAGGGTTGTCGAGGACGTAGAAGGCGCGGAAGCGCTGGGGGTAGGTGTTCTCGAGCTCGTCGAACTGCTTCTTGAGGAGGATGTCCTCCTCGGTGACGTTGCCGAAGACGAGGGTGACCTTGGTCTTGTCGTTGGGGTTGTTGAAGATGGCGCGGGCGAGCTGGTACATGGGGGTGATACCGGTGCCGCCGGCGATGAGGGCGATGTGGGTGTGCTTGTTCTCCTCCCACTGGTACTTGGGCAGAGGGCCCTTGATATCGAGGCGCTGGCCGGGGACCAGGTTGTGGATGTGGGTGCTCATGGGGCCGTTGGGGTACTTCTTGACAACGAGGTCAAGGAAACCCTTCTCACCTGTCCCATTGTTAGTCGCAACCTAGCAGAGAGTCTTTCTTATCTGCACGTACCCTCATCGCTGGTGGGGGTATAAGGTCGGAGAGTGGCCTTCTCGTCCTCGGGGCCCTTATACTTGGTGAGAAGGGCGCTAGCAACAGGAAGACCAGAGACCTGGTCAGGCTCGGGAAGCTCGAAGCGCAGACGCTTGGTGTTGTGGTTGACAATCTCGACCTCGGCGAGCTTGAGAGACAGGAAACCCTGATCACCGCCAGTGAAGGCCTTCTTGGGCTCAGCACCGACCGCCTGCTTCACATCCGCGGCGGCGGCGGCAGCGGGTGACGAGGCTCCGCCGAAGTACCAGTACGCGGCACCGCCGAGGACAGCAGCACCACCGGCGAACAGGATGGCATTGGAGCCGCCCGCGCCGCCGGCCTCGGTGGAATAGCGGCGGACGGACTGATGAGCGAGTTAGCCATGATGCCATCGCCAATGGAGGGGTGGTGAGAACATACCCTCTTGAGAGGCTGGGCCGCGCGGAAAGTTCTGGCAAACATTTTTGATAGAGTTTCTGGTACTCGAACGAGGTCAATTGGAGTAATTGGCCAGAAATAAACAAGATTTTTGGAGGGCGGGAGAACGGGAGAGCTTGGGGGGGAAGAGGGTGTCGAGGTGCCGGCGAGTGGGAAGCTCAGTTTATTCTGCAATCGGAACTCCGAAATGCGCGCCAATGGAGATGACGTTATGAGTCACGTGATGTCCCGAGAAACGTCAACAAGGTCCCCGAGCCGGTCGGAAAGCCGGATATATTTGTCAGTAGACCTCTTTCGTTGACGCTGATTCCAAGTTGCTTTTCTCTTGATGCATAGCATCATCTTGGCTGTGGATGGATTGGTAAGCCGGCAGTTGAATTGACTGGGATGCCGAGAAGCTTGATCCCCCCAGGTCGAACGTTGTGGCTTAGATGCAACTTGAGTTGACGTATGTATGTCCACAAGCCACGAGGTTCAACGGATGTGGCTCAACGACTTCAGTCACAGGAGAATGTGAGGTGAGTTATACCAAGATGAGTGAGTTGTTAGCTGATCGCGCTGTTCTTCCAAGACTATTATCTTCTCAGGTCTATTTCCTCTTAGATCATTATCTTCTTTACTTATCGCTCTCCTCAGAATCATCATACCTGATCGCCATCTTCTCAGCTTGCTATCTTCCTAGACTGTTCTCTTCTTTGCTCACTGTCTTCCTTAGGATATCATCCTCCTCGATCAATATCTTCCTTAGGTCATCATCTTGGAGCTTCTTAGATCAGGATTTATTACGACTCAACATTTTGGCTCGCTACACTCTGTGCTTCCAGACTTGAACAACACTGTATTCATCCAGCATTATCAGCCAAGCCCAAGCCAATCATCGCTCCCATTCGCATGGTATTACATTCAACGACTATAGCTCATCCTCCCCGACAGGCGAGCAGCCTCCTCACGCATCTTTCATTCATCAACTTCAAACTCCCATCCTCTTCAACTTCAGGCTCTTCATCCTGTCTCTCCTTGAAACCTCCTCTAGCATGAGCATTGCTGCGGAACTCGGCCCTCAAAAATCGGCGTCACCTGCCGCCCGTTTATATACCCTCCCACAAATGCGCCGGTATTCGCAGATATATGTCCTCCCCCGCCCTTTGTACTTTTTCAAAAATGGTCCGGTTCGCTCATCGGCGTGGACAGCCAGATTTGGACCCGGCTTGGATGGCCAGGATATCAGAAACACCGCCTTTCGTCCATGTCGTCGAATTCGTTGTGGTATTATTGGTATTTCCGCCCGCTCCCTTACAAGTATACATCGAGTCGTGAGCGTCTTCAAGCATCGCATGCAAGTCGTTATATCGAATCACAGCATCACCTCTCCTTCTCTGTGGCTTCCTCATCGCCCCCGGGTTCCGGCAGCTCCATTGGCGGCTTGGTTTGTACCGGCGTCGAAGTCGAGTCTCTCTGCCTTCCAGAGTCGTGACTCTCCCTCCTCAACATCCCCACGTCTTGGGTCTGAGCCATTGTCGGGGTGTTTGCCTGGCTCCCTCCTCGCTGACCGTGGTAATGGATGACTTGAGGAGGTGCTTGTCCTGAGTGTAGTCCCAGCTGCTGGGTCGGATACGGGTCAAGGTCTTTGCTCGAGGTCGAGAACATCGACACGATAGGCTGATTGTACCCGTTAGTCGCATTGCTGGAAGATGGAGTGTGGCCATATTGACCGCTATGCTCCGCTTGAGTAGGCGTGCCCACATCGTTTGGGGAGCCGTTTCCCTCCACAAGCTGGCCCGTCAGGCTGTTCATTCCACCCTCAATGTCTCGAAGGAGTCGGACGTATTCCTCGGGCACCAGGCCGCTCTCCTGCGTCTTCGGGTCCTCGGCCACCAGCCAGCCCTGCCCGTGCCGGTACGAGACCCAGATGATTTGGCCCTCTACCAGGGGCAGCTCGTTTTCGTTCTCCCGCTCGAAGTCGAACAAGGCGACGGCCTTGCCGTGAAACTCCTCGTCCGGCGATGTAATGGTAAACTGATAATCTCGTGAATAGCGAGACTGATCCTCGTCATTGTATCCTGGGGACGATGGGGGGCTGGAAGCATCTGACCCGTGCTGATAATACTCACCGCCGTCGGCAGGACGGGGTTGCTGGGCAATGTGATATGCCCGGCTGTGTCGTGCCTGGTCCGGCGGATAAGTGACATACTCTCCACCAGGGCCATTGGCCTCGCCGCCGTTGTTCACATAATATCTCTCGCTGCCATCCCCACCGGTTCCCACGTAATAACCCCGCTCATGATCAAAGCTGGACGGGTGCAGGTCAACATCGCGAGTCCTTCCCCTTAATGCCGCAGCTGCCGAAGTCGACTTGTGTTTGCGGTGTCGCGTAGCAACAACGGGGCTTTGTAGGTCTTCATCCTCGCTCCACGGAGGACCATCTCCGAATTGAATGGGAGCGAGCTCATGGCCACGGTTATATACATCAGTTCCCCATGAATCCCAGGGCATTTTCTGTTCCCAAGAAGCCGGAGGATCTGATAGTCTGCGATGCTCGCTTGCCGGGGTCGTCATGCCCGAAGGCGGACCCGAGGGCTCTGGTGGCGGGCCGTAGTGCAGCGGGTGGGTGACTGGGTATGCAAAGTCCCGCACCTGAGTATATGGAAGAGTCGACGGGTACATGGGGATTAGGTGAGAGGTCGGACGGGACCTCGTGGGCAACGAGCCCGTCGAGTATTGGGAGAGTCGGCTCCTAGAGGCGTGCGACATTGGGCGCGATGTGATGCTTCGGCGCGATGGTGGGGAGGTGATCAGAGGCGGCAGCGCGGGGTGGTTGGGGTTCGGAGGAGAGGACGCAGCTGCTGGAGGAGAAGTCGCTGGAGAAGAAGTCGTCGACATCACCACTGTCATCGACATGCCTTACAAGACAAGTCAAGCGACAGTCGTGCGATCTGGCGCACACGGCCGCGCAACCGCCGAAGGATGGGGACCGTCTGTTGCGGCACGCGCGCGGGGCGGCAGTAAGATGACGGGTAGAGGCTCGGGTTCCCGCGGCGAGATCGAGACGGGAGAGGCTCGTACGAGATGCGACGCTTGCGCCGAGGAGGGCGATGCTTGATATTGCAGGTTGAAGTTGTCAGCGCAGGGCGTCGTCCGGAAGCTGTCCAAGCAGGCGGATGGACGTCAAGTCAGCCGCAGCGCTAAGGCTCTTGTCCCTCGGGGAGGGGGGGACACAACGTTGGGCGGGCTCCAGTCCGGGTGGGATAAGCCAAGCCCTAATGCAAATGCGAGACGACCAGTCGTCAGGCGATGAATAGAGCAGATGAACTTGTAAAGCAACCTAGGGAGCACCGCGAGTTGCAAGTGGGGAGAGAGGGATTGCAAAGGAGCGTAGAGAAACAGAAGCAGAAACAGAAAACAATGGATGTATGGGGGAGCCCGGCGACGCTCGGGACAAGGGCTCAAGCGATTGCCTATGCCTATGCCTGTCTGTCCTGTCCTGGGCCTGCGCTCGCGCTTGCGCTTTGGGCGAGTAACAAAGGACCTGGCCTGGGGTAGGATTGGATCCCAAGTTGTGATGGGAGAGTGAGAGTGAGGATGGATGGAAGAGAGGGCCGAAGAAGAGAGGGTCGTCCGTCCGTCGACAACGGTATGAGCCCGCCTGGAGGGGACGGGAGGGACATCCATCCAGGCAAGGTTGGTCGTTAGTACACCAAGGTACTTCTCGTCACCCCCCCGCCGTACCGACGGGACCGTTGTAAGGCGAGGCAGTGGAGCGGAGGTTACCAGTGGAGGGGGGCGCTGGGCGCTATAGCGCACCACACCACTGAAGCAAGCGCCTCGCGCACTGATCCTACTGGCTGCGCTTTGGAGACCCAGCGAGTCAGCGCCTGTAAGTCGGGTCCAAGAAGCCCAATGGCACCCAACGACTGATCTCCTCTTGTCTGTCAGCTGTCGCCCGTTGCTTCTTTGGCGCTAGCACGCATGGGATTGATCTGAACATGATGCTAGAAACGGCCTGATCTGGGGGCGACGGAGATCTGAGGTAAATACGGCCAGTAGACGGACGTTGGGTGCTTCCATGCGGGAAGAAATGGCCGGGTTTCATCGATAGTTGGATGGAGGGCTCTGGTCGAGATGAGGGGTCACGAGGTACCTTGTCGTACATCCATCCAGCTTGGAGCCGCAACCACATCCATCTCTGCGATTGAAGCACCTGGAAACGACCCAGACGCAGTCCCTCATATTTTTTTTCTTCTCATGCATGCGCAGAACCAACAGATGTCCCCAATGTCTCATCTTCCATGGCCGGATCCTTGACCTCCCTCGTGTTCTCATCGGAAGCACGTCGTCACTGCGCACATACACACACACACACACACACACACACACATTGTATACACACACCAACACGTACGACAACGTCTAGAGGGCCATGGTACGCCATGCTGGACGGGGATCGCCCTGGATACCCACCCGACCTGCTGGAACCTCAATCTGGGATGGCGGCCCTGCTCATCTCTTTGCCTGGCAAATTTGACTAGGAGGCGACCAGGGCGGGCAGGGCCGTAACCGTTCCAAGGTCGCGATGGGAGCAATCTCCGGGCGGCCACCGTCTGGTTGCCGTCGCAATGGAATCGTCTCGACGTACGTCTCCGGCTTGCCTGGAAATTACCATCATCATGGCGCGCAGGATGATGAAACTCGAAGCCCCGAAGGTTGTGTGGCAGGGGCCATCATGGATTAGGTTGGTTACGTATGTAGGTAGTGAGGCGAGCCTAAGCAAACAAGGTGGTGGCCATCGATCAACCGTCAACCATTCTCTGATTCCGTGTCACACGTCCTTGTTCTTGTTGCTCTTTCTTCAACCTGCTTCTTCTTCAACTGCCCTCGGGAGCCGCACAGATCAGAGTGGGATAGATGCCGGTCCAAGTCTCGTCCCGGCGGCCGAGGCGTTGATGGCTTCCGGCTGCATGCCCGCAATCCTGCCGTGAGCACGAGACAATTTCTGCATCTCAAGCCAGGTCGGTGTAGCGTAATTGGATTTGCAGGGTTGTTACAGGTGAGAGAGAGGATGCGATATTACTCTCAGCTTAGTAGAGGAGGGTGTTTTGGAGAGTGAGGTCAGTTGAAGGATGGTTGGGTATACACTTACATGACACCTCAGCTACGGCCTCAGCTTAGGTCGATAAAGAGAGAGGTGTGCTCATCAACATGACATCTATGGCGAACGAGCTCACCGCAACGCCAGCTCCTTTTCATTGTCCAACGTCTCCTTTTTCAAGCCTCCATGCAACCGGTGATGCAAGACGGCTTGTTCTCAAAGTGTTTCTATTTCTGGCAACTCTGCACTTTAGCTCATTTACACCCACTACCTGATTGGCCTTGCCCAATGCGTCGTCTGTTTCAGGTTATGCGGGCGCCTAACAGCCAATAGCGTGTGCCGAGCCAAGTTCGTCGGTGGGGGGAGCAGCAGGTCGGTTCTCATGTGCACAGCACAGCGATGGACTGGACGAGTGCCCGTCTGACCATCCATGGATGAGCAGGTCCAACTTCATCTTGTCTGGCATCAATTTATTCCACCATCATCTTGCAAGGGTCGGGTGATGACTTCTGACTGTTACTTGAATCGGATATCAAAGCCGATGGGACTTGTGTGTGGTTGCTATTTCAAGTATCTGTGACAAGGCCTTTCATTTATTCTGGATACCCAAGCTCTTGGCAGAGAGGTGTTTAATTCTCCTTCATCGATATTATGATTGATCCCATCATGCGAAGTAGAAGGGTTGAACGTTGTAACTATTAGTTATCCTGGTGTTCTCAGCTCATCCGATAAACCTCAAGTCTAACAGTCGGCTCCGAGGTCTCAGCTTACATGATAGTGGGTGACTAAGCGGTTTCCACTTGCCGCACTTTAGCCGACGGTGTGGGACGTCACTTCCAGCCTCGCCTAGATTTTTCACCAACCTCACAACCTTCACCTCAACATTCCTCAAACAACAAAGAAACGTCCAATTTGCATTGCGCAGCGCGTGGGCAACGAGGCGAAATGACATGATCAAAGCAATTGTCTGAGGCCTAGAATTCGTAAGTATCTTTTCAACTAACGCGTTTGCTTTCTATGATGAGCTTAATTATTGGAGCTGTCTGAATTTCCATTGCTGAAAAGACACCTTATACGCTTTTTTATCTGACTTAGGATCGCACATCTCTCTTTATTTCACCTGCTCAACTCTTGTAGCTTGTGACTGACTCTGATGCTCATAGTTTTGCCGTGTCTACTCCCCCAAAGGATGCCACGCGCCCCCGCGCCTCATCACGACCTCGTTTATTCGCCAGGCTAGAAAACCGGAAATATGGAGGCTGCGAACGGAGGATCCGCTGCTCAGGGCCAGAATGGCTCGGCTGGCCAGCCTGACGGATACAAGCTCACATTCTGCACTGTATGTGCAAGTAATAATAACAGGTTAGATGCTTTGTTCTCCTGACCCAGGCAGGCTGGTGTGGTGCTTACTGGTCACGAAACAGATCCATGGAGGCACATCTCAGACTTTCTCAGGCGGAGTACCCAGTCATATCGTTTGGCACCGGATCTCTTGTCCGCCTGCCAGGTCCTACTATCACACAACCTAACGTCTATCACTTCAACAAGACATCCTACGACAGCATGTTTAAGGAACTTGAGTCCAAGGACCCCCGGTTGTATAAAAACAACGGAATCTTGAACATGCTCAACCGAAACAGAGGTGTCAAATGGGGACCCGAACGCTGGCAAGACTGGCAAGTAGGTGTTCCTCGCCTGAACCATGCTAAGGACCGTGGTAGCGAGGGCACAGAAGGTGGCTTGGTTGATGTGGTCATTACATGTGAGGAGCGGTGTTGGGATGCCGTTATTGATGACCTTCTTAACCGGGGGTCTCCCCTCAACCGACCTGTCCACGTTATCAACGTTGAGATCAAGGATAACCACGAAGAAGCCGCCGTTGGTGGACAGGGTATTCTGGACCTTGCCAATTCTCTCAACGCCGTGGCTCGGGAAGAGCGAGACTCTATCGGCGCCGCCGCATTTGACAGCGGCTCCGCTGCGAGCAGAGCTACCTTTGACGAGCGAGTTCCTGATGTCCTTGCTTCCTGGCAAGAAAGATGGCCCAACCTTCCGGCAACATGGACTTTGGCCTGGTTCTGAGAGTACGCCACTGATCTTGTTGTGTTGAGTTGCTGGCGCACATGTTACAGCTTTGTTGGCGGCTTTACGCCAAACCGTATTATTATGAGTGATTAAGAGATACCACGCCGGACACCCCGGCCAGCCTTTTGGCAGACGCGCGAGAATTCTCTCGCAAGATCGGGAACGCCAGGACAACAGAGGTGAAACCTGCCATGGATTCATGCGTAGACTCTGGTTGGAGAACCAAGTGACGGCCTGCTTCAACCCACATTATGGACTGAGGTGGTGGAGATCGCAAACAGATATCTTTCCGACCAGGCCGGTGAAATTGGTCTAATGGCCCATTCATGAGCACAAAGACTGAGCCCGAACATAGCCCAGGCGGGTCGAAGAAATCACTGCCGCCCTCCCCATACAATTTTGGTGGCAGCACTGGCGGTGTTTTTTTCGACCCGCCTGCTCCCTAAGCAACCTCGGCCATGGGTAGTTCTGACTTGAGATCTCCGTGAAGTAGAAGCTTCCATGGGTCATTATTGCCGGTCGTTCCGCTGATGTTCCCGCTGTAATCATAATGATATCGAGGAAGGGGAGGCAGATCCGGACGCCGGTGCTTGACGGACCCTCACAGTGTTTTGAATGCACAACTTTTATAGGCAGTCAAAGACCGTCGATCATGATCGACCTCATATCGCAATGAAGATTCTCACAAGCTGCATCTGCAAGAAACTGTTTCTGGAGACGCTTATCGATCTGAATCTTGTACCCGTCCCATCCGTTGCAAAGCCATGCTGCTGATCCCATCAGCTGAGTTGACTAGTAGACGACGTTTCGGCCAGATACATCCTCCTGCGCCCCTATTTTCGTGCCCCACGACATACGAAAGATGGGGACGACCCAAACCAGGTGACGGGCCTGGACGACCAAGTCGAGACGGTTAGTAGTCGAGGCGGCCAAGACGTCGACGGTCAAGGCGTCGAGACGGCCTTGACTTCCTAACTATTGACGTTTGACCATCTTGACACCGTCGACGGTCAAGACGTCAAGGCGACCAAGAAGTCGAGACTGGGTGGTCAAGACAACGACAAAACGCCAGGGCAAGGGCCGTCGCTCTCATAAGGCAGTCTAAGAATAGGTGCAAAGATGATAAAATAATACATAGAAGATCATTAAAGCATCGTTTTATTATGATTGTTTTTATGATTATTTTAGTATTTTTATGTAAATACTTGGACCATATCCGCAAAGAAGCGTTCGAGAAGAGTTGACTACGTACTCTCTGACCCTTGCCCCTTGCTTTTTGCCCCTTGGCTCGCGCGAGATGTTCTAGCTCGGTCTTTGAAGGGATCTTCGGGTCTCTCCCCCCTGGTTGCTAGACGACAGCTTTCCATGTTAGACTAAATGACGCCTTGATCAATGTCTTTCTTCAACGGTGTCTTGTCTTTGCGTGGACTCGCCTATCAGAAGCCGGATGTTGCATCATCTGAGTCGCGTGTCTTGGTTCCAAGATTAAGGTTGTGAGTGGCTTTGCCTTTGAAATCGAATCCCGGACCCTCGCTGGCTCTTTTTTTCACTTGACTGGGCGCCTATCCAGGGGCGTCCAAGTTCAAGAGGCAACCCGAGGGAACCTCTTACATGCCGCGTAATGAGAATTGATGAACAACGAAGGCCTCCAGATGGACAGGGCACGTCCGCCTCTAAAATTAGGTTCGACGCCACGAGCTCTCTTGGGTGGATCATTGTGAATTTGGCTTAGCGTCAGTGCTGCTTCATTGACATCGACTTACAAGATCAGGGGTCAATTGTCAACGGTTTGAACTTTGAGATGGGAAAGAGTCCAGTCTTAAACGGAAGTGCCAAGCAAGTACGCGGCATGTCCATTATTGGCTTGCATTCATGCCTATGTTTCTCGGCAAACTGAGAACGTGTTATGAAGACTTCATAAGCCAACAGTTCATTCAAGGCTTGCCAGATTATAACAATTACAACATTTTCTTCAGAGAACTAAAGAAATTGAACTAATATGGGGTTTACCAGGCATCCAAATCCTTCTTATGATTATCCGCCTATCTAGACATCTATTTTGGCTGGGTCAGAGACAATATCTATTATATGTCTTGACGTGTGCGGCTGTCCGCGGCGCCGTCGGCACCCCGCGGATCCCGTAAGCCCAGCCAGTACTATCTATGTAAGCAACATAAGAGAGAAGAACTTCTTGAGTATGAGGCTTCAGAGTTCACTCAGCATTCTCACCCAATAGCACTTTTTCAAGTAACAATCATCAGATCATTCATCACATGGCGTCGCAACGGAATGGCGAGTCACAGACGGCCGCCAAAAAGCCAAGAGTCATCCGGCCAATGAGCCACAAGTACGGCCCTGTCTGAACGTCACCCTCCAGCCTCATTCTAACAACATGCCAGTGAAGCCTATCATTCAGCTTTACATGTGTTGCGCCAGAGCGCTGCCACCGTTGTGGCATGCCACTACAGGCTGCCGGAAGAGCTTACCAGACGAGGTTCTTTCGAAGCGGTGCAGGATGCCTTCCATCGGGCCATGGCACTTACAGTACTTGAACACCCAATGTTGCAAGTGGGTATCCTCAACGAGGATTCGGCTGTACCGTCCTGGATCGAGCTTGATGTTGTTGATTTGAGTGCGCACATTGAGTGGGAAGAAATCAAGCCTTCGCAGGACCGCATTGCGCGTTCGCGGGAGGTGACTCTATACCAGCTTGATACCTTTTTTACTGATGTAGAATCCAAGCCTGGCTGGAGAATGTCAGTTCTCAGGGAAGAAGGGAACTTATCTTCACTCGAGGTCATCTTCTCCTGGAACCATGCCAACGTTGATGGTGTGTCTGGCAAGATCTTTCACCAAAGCCTGCTGCGCAACCTCAATGATCCCAGGATCAACGAAGAGTTGCCCTCTCTCAAGGGAAAAGTACTCCATCTCGTGAGTGTGGCTGACAGGTTCCCTCCGCCACCAGAGAGCCTTGTCAATATTCCCATCTCGCTCACGTTTGCCCTCTCAACCATCTGGAAAGAACGCAGACCCCCGTTCCTCGTATGGGGTGATTCTACTCACGCAACGTGGGCTCCGATCCGCGAGGAGCCATACAAGACCCAGTTCCGAACATTTTCGGTTGATGATGCAACAATGAAGAAGGTTGTCAGTGCGTGCCGAGAGCACAAGACGACCATTGCCGGTCTCTTACACGCACTGCCACTGGCATCCCTGGCTCTGCAGCTAGACGAGGGCAAGGAACATTACAAGGAGGACGCCAAAACAATGCATGCCATTACTGCCTTGGATACTCGTCGGTTTATGCCCACGAAACCCAAGGAGTATCCGTGGCATGTGCCTGAGAGAACCATGGATAACGAACTCAGCCTCAGCTTCCACATGTTCGATTCCAAGCTACTAGCAGAGATCCGAAGCAAGGCAAAAGGGGCATCCTCGGAAAGCGAAGTCATGAATCTACTCAAGGATATTGTCTGGTCTGCTGCAGCAAAGACCAGGCAAGAAATCCAGGAGAAACTCGACTGTGGCATGAACAACGATCTGCTGGGTCTGATGAAGTTTGTCCCAGACTGGCGGGCACAAAAGATGAGCCAGCTCAAGAAGCCGAGAGGAAGTGCCTGGGGTGTCTCCAACCTGGGAACTATAGACGGAGAGGTGGAGGGCCCCGGCTGGAAGATCGAGAGAGCCGTGTTTCAGCTGAGTTGCGAGATTACCTCGCCCGTGTTCCATATCAGCTCCATCAGCGTAAAGGGCAGAGAACTCTGCGTGGATGTCAGCTGGCAGGAGGGGGTGATCGATGAAGCGATTGGTGATAAGTTGACTGAGGATATGGAAGCTTGGTTAAGGTTTCTTGGTGCGTAGCCTTGGAATGATGGGACCTAAGATGAATCATCGTGGAGATGGACTTGATGTCCGGAAACGTTGTATGTCTTTGTTAGTACAAGGTAATGAAGATCCATGTCTTTCTTTGCTTCGGGACGGTAATAACATGTTGCGTGTCTCTCATGAGCATCCATATTAGACGGTGAGGATAAGAGAACTTTCGTTAAAGCGGCACTGCTCATGTCGAGTCTGACAGCACAACAACCTTGCTCCAGTGAGTGGCTCCCTCTAGGATCCCGTCCCTCCCCAGCGCCTCGCTCGGCAAGCCGCTAAGCTTTGCGAGTCCAGCTTGGATGAGCAGCGAATCACGGATCGAGCCAGCGTCGACTTCAGGGGCAAGTCCCAGGGTGCAGGGATCGATTGGAGTTCGCTCAGGGCGGCGCACACTGTGGGCGCTAGAAGAGGATGGTTGAGCTGCATCGAGATTGGCTGGGTGCCCCTTGCGCCAACGTCGTCGCAGCCAGAGGCAGCCTCCATCTCAGCCATTTTCTGCAACCACTCTCGGTCGAGGTCATGTCGTCTCATGCAAGCTGACGATGGTTATTGAATGGACAGCGGAGAAGAGACGACAGCTGCAGAAGGAGTTCAGCTGGCTGCGCGCACGCGGCATCTGCGGGAGTGTGAATGCAGACGTGGTGTTGTGCGGTGGGTTCGAGAAATTGCGGTCCAGTCCATCCAAGAACAATCAATTAATTGCTGTCCAGGGGGAGACGCGGCCTGTTGCCCATGCCATGTTCGTCCCGCGTATTGGAGACGGAGCCAATACAGAAGCTCATTTCCCGCCGAGATCTGACTGTACATGCATGCATTCGCAAAAGCAGCATCACAAGCAAGAACTTGGAGGAGGGTCACCCGGGTGAAGAAATAAACGGCACATGAGAGGTAGGTACCCAGTCTAATTCTTCTTATATAGTATAGATAAATTTATACAAAATATATTAAAAATAATACTAAGAGAAATATCTCAATTTCTTATAACTTTATATCTCTTTTATGTATACTTCTATTATTATTTAGGGGAGAAAGCTTATGCCATTGTACAAGTCCATGCCTCGTTTTTCCTTGACCCGCGTGACGGCAGCGCACAGTACAGCACTGTCAAGGCATGCGCACGCTATTCTTGGTGGTGGAGTCAGGGGACCTGGACCTGTTGATCCATCCATTTCCATTGCTTCCTTCCATGCTTGATTGATTGATTCACCGATCAACTTCTTTCCACCCCCGAATCCGATTCAAGCTAAACCCCAACCCCCTTTTGGATGAATGAAAGTAACGGGACGCTTTCATCCATTCATCCTATCCC
>JABCKD010000193.1:0-161142 GCA_013186415.1 Fusarium sp. NRRL 66088
TGCTGGAATGGAGGGAGCAGACCCTGTGCGCATCTCACGTGACTAGCCTAATGACCCCCAGATTTACCACAGGCACTCAGACCCACACACAGAACCGAAGAGACGCAGAGCGATAAGCGCACATGAGGCTAGTGTGTGGGTCTGAGTGCCTGAGGTAAATCTGGGGGTCATTAGGCTAGTCACGTGAGATGCGCACAGGGTCTGCTCCCTCTATTCCAGCACCTTGTTGGTATTGATGTGAAGACTGTTTGAGTTGCCCGGCGTACATTTATCCTACCTATCCTGGATAATTCGGGTTCAACGCTCTATTGTCTTCATTGATGCTTCCTCCAAACAATCAACTACGTCCAATTCTCAACGTCTTCTTCCCGGATACTGCCTACAAACGTAGCAGTTTGACCCCAAAGAACACAAAGCCAGCTTTCTTCCACCCCAGATCATCTTCAACCAGTCATACACGAGATTCGGAACATGGGGAAGCGCCTTGCAGTGGGATGGGGTCCATGAGATCACCAGCACCAGTATGAAAAGGCACCAAATTGCCAAGTAAAAACGGAGCTACTGCGCCTGGGGCTGCCACGGCTTGCATCAAGTTCCCGCGTTCTCGACCCCATTTGTTACCTTTCAATTGGTACCTTTGGTGCAATCCCTGTCGTTCTGGACCTGCACCGCCACATGGAAAGGCTCAAGCCACAGGTGCATGTAATGTGGCAGCTCCCTTGTTCTGTGCCTGGTCAATCCCAGCCTCTCCGCCAACGGAATAGCTGTCGTAACCTCGCCCTCAAGTTCCTCCACCTTCATTCTTGAAGAGTTGCTTCAGTCAACCACACGCTATCTGTCCGGCTTGGCGTCAACTTCAATCAGAACACTTTTTAGTGCACAAGACTGACGTGTTTCGGCGTCACGCCCCGGCTTTACTCGAACTCTACCTTCTTCAGCTCCAGTTATCCGCCATGAGAATACGACTTCCCTTTGCAGGTACGTCATCACCCCATGCTCGCGCTGGCTCTTTGTTGCGGCTGGACTCGATTGTCCTCTCTCGACCGTGAAACCTGCGTGGGCTAGGAATGCCTTGCATGAAACTGACAGCCCCTAGGCGCATTTGTGCTGCTATTATTTATCGCCGCGTACGCCGGTTTGACAACGGTTCAGCTCGGCCAATATGTCAACGACAAAGTGCTCCATTTTTTTACTCTATTCCTCCTCACGACCGTATTCTACTGGGTTGTCGACACCAGCCGCCGGCGTACTTTGAACATGACTCTGGTCGTCTGCACACTCGTGCTCGGCGTCGGCTCCGAATTTGTGCAGGGCTTCCTCGACAATGGCCGAGAATTCGACTTGTATGATATTATCGCAAATATCCTTGGAAGCTTTGCTGGCCTTGGCCTTTGCACCTGGTACCACAAGCGCATGCTCGAGCGAAAGAGACAACGTAGACGGTACACTGCCGTCCCAGGCGAGGATCAGGGTGATGTTGAGCTTGGTGAGGGCCACGAGACTGGCGTCGTCGAGGGTCCTAGCCGATCTCGAACTTTGGAGGAGGAGGTTGACAACTGGGACGAGAACCATATTGATGATGACTGGGACGAGGAGGAGAGCCCCGAGGCCCACACTGCGGCCCAAGGTGGTGATAAAAACGCTGAAACTGGCGATTTAGGAGAAGGAAAGAAACGGACGGACTAAAGTGGTCACTTTGGTGATTTAGTCCTGTTGTGGATACGCTTTTATTCATCATTGCGCTGGATCATGCTACACGAGTTTATGTCGGTTGGGTCGCACGTCATCTGCTTGTTTGAAGACTTTCTTGACAGGCGTTGGTGGTAGCTCACGAGAAATAGCGGGTTTATTTTCGGTTAGGGGAACGGGTTGAGAATGGAGCTTCATTGCATTCATCTATTGCTACCAACATTGATAATTTTGCTACGAATGTCAAGAAACAATACCTCTTTTAGAGAGAGGGTGGGAAAATAACTGCTTGGAGACTGTAGACCTGACCATCGCTGCTGTCAAGCCTACACTATACTGAGACATCCTAATTCTATCTCATGAACTGAATGAATGCTGTCTTCTATTCCCCAGCTTGGACACAAAAGGTAATATTTGGCGCACCAACCTCGTTAGGCGGTACTCAATAAATCCTCATATTCTCAGTTTTAAACTTGAATAATTAATAATCCTAGAAGAATAATAGAATGAGCAGGGTATGCAGCTGGGTACCTAGAAACAGCTCTTTGAGCTCCATGAGAATACATACCCCTCCTCACCGCTCACCTCGGTGAACCCCACCTCGGTCAATCCCCCACTGACGAAATGTCACCTTGTCGCAAAACCCACCTGTGCTCGCCCAACAACAGCTTTCCATACCTCGACCTGTTCTCGACGGGTCCATACTAGCAACATGGCGACACAAGGCAAGGCGGCGGCGTCAAGGTAAGCGCACAAAGGAGCTGCATGTCTCGATTCCCCTGCAACCACTGACTCTGAATAGTAAAGATGCTACGCCCACCAATCCGCGGGGCATCCCCTACGCCCCGTTCGTCGACAAGGTCGAGGACTACGTCACTACACGAGAGGACGTCGAACCTACCCTGCGAAGCTTCCAAGAAATGATCTCGTAAGTTCTCGACGATCCGGACGGACAGAGAAGCCAGTGGGCACTCGCAGGTCTTGGGGTGTCCAGGCGCGGAGATGGGACAGGTGCTGACGGTGGATGGTGGGCAGCAAGTACCAGTTTATGGAGATGAATCTGCAGAAGCGGATGGGGGGCCTCAAGGAGAAGATTCCCGACATTCAGAAGACCCTCGACTCGGTCAAGTTCCTCAAGCTAAGAAAGGTTTGGACTGCGCAGCTGCTTCAGGATACCCACAACTGACAGGCGAGGTAGGAGGATGATGAGCCGATAGAGACAACGTTTGAGCTTAACGACACGCTGTATTCGAAGGCGAATATCCCTGCCACTGAAGAGGTGTACATCTGGCTTGGGGTACAGTCACACACGTGACAGGTGTGTACGAACGAGGCTGACTCGGTTTAGGCCAACGTGATGCTTTCATATCCTATAGATGAGGCCGAGACCCTGCTGGGCTCGAAACTGTCGACGGCGAAGTTGAGCTTGTCGAACTGCGAGGAGGACTTGGACTTTCTTCGTGAACAGATCACGGTACGTATATTCACATATGTGTTTCTAGGTTCCACAGTACAGTCGCTGATTGAGTGCTTGAAGACCATGGAGGTCGCCATTGCTAGGGTATACAACTGGGAGGTGGTCCAAAAGCGAAAGGACAAGGCCGAGGAGGAAAAGGAGAGCAAGAAGAACAAGGAGTCGCAAGATAACTGAGAGAGAAATGCACTCAAGGCTGGTACCTGGTGTATCCACGGAAAGCCAAATGACACAAAAGTAGAAGCAAAAAAGGAAAAGGAAAAGTGACTTTACCTTATCTCTTTTGGACTAGGGAGCTATGAGGTGAACCGAAAGAGGTCTGTGAATGAAAGGGCAGGCTTCTGGTGAATCTATATGAAACCACCACATAAAAGAACATAGAGCCGGAAAACTCAATTAAGAAACATTCTTTATCCTTCGTTTCATCCTTCTCGGCCGAGCACCTATCTCGTGAGGCCGACAATGGAGCTTGACTCCATCGTCAGGATTGGTTGGCAATTAAAGTTGGGACCTGGTAATCCAATAACCCCGATTGGCGCATGCAAATTGTTCAACGTCCCGCGACCAACTCGTTCCCATCCATTCCCACGTCCCGGATTACACGAACGGACAGCCCGGTCTCATTTTATCCCCTCCGATACAAAAATTCCGGCTTCGGAGACATGAGGGAGAAATGCTGAGAAGCGCCACTCGGGAGTTGAGGCGAGGGTGGCAGGTGCCGCAAAATGTGACAATCCACGCCAAGGTATGTCCGAGATCCTTGTTCAGTAGAGACTTGCGCTGACAGCAATTGCTTGCAGATTGCTTGTTCAATACCTCATGCAACTTGCCGATATGCATCGACTTTGGATAATATCGAGTCTGCGATGCTCAGCGGTCGACGTACTTCGAACCACCACTCCGTCACTGCGTTGAAGCAACAACTCGCTGCCGAGAAGAAGCGCGAAGGAATCGATGAGCTGGAAGACCAGGACCGTCATGAACCGAGCCGAGCACAGAAGACTCGTCGAACCGGGCCGGTATTCGAGCCGAACTACCTGCGCCATGGGGTCGAACGGAGACTGAAGATGCAGAAAGGATGGAGCGATCAGAGCCCAGCTGTTCTCCTCCGTCAGTATCTTGCTGCCGAACGACCGAGCCGGAATATGCAGCGACAAGTTGCCGCTATCCGCAGCATGCGCCTACCGATCGTCCTGATCCAGATGCACCTGTATAGACAGGTCGAGGCCGACCTAGAGAACAATGAGGACATTGCCGATTTACTGCCTCCGAAGGAACAATGGGACAATCTAATGGCCGTCCTTAATCACAACGGACATGCAGAGGAGAATCTGAACAAATACATCAATATCCTCTTTGCTGAAAGTGATGAGGAGAGGTGCCGGCTATTCTTGGAGGATGATCAGGCGAAGCCCACCTTCATCCTCAGTTATCTCTTGAGGCTGAGCTCCTCTTTCACTGAAATCTCGACCCTGGACGGCATTATTCAATACGTCAAGAAGCGATTACGGGATACAACCGACAAGATCGAGCCCACAGCTGCTGTGACGAAATACGCTGGCCGGGCGGCGACAGCTATGAGGAAGTTTGCACCAGAGGACTTCACACAGATTATGGAAAGGCTGGCTTTCCACTGTCGACGAATAGAGCCGAGGCGGCTGATGGAATTGGCTGATGCCGCAGCGGATTTCATCATGCGATACGAAGCCAAGTCTGGAAACCCTAGGGAGACGTATCACGCTCAATGCAAGTTTTTTAACACTGCGCTCAATGCTGTGGCTGGACGTACGGGCTCTGGACCACAGCGCAAGTCAATACCATACGCTTACATTTGGGAGGCCCAGCGAATCCTATTGGGTATGTCTGGGGGCCTTCCGACCGCGCTGTTGGTGGACAGGACTGGATTCAAGGCAATCAGAGCGGTGCTGGCCGGAATGCCCAAGAACAAGGATGAGGCTCACAGCGCAAGACGCCATTCACAAACTTGGCCGCCTTATCTACAACCGGGAGACGGCATGGATGAGGTAATGGAGCCAGACGACAGCTGGACCCGAGTTGTTCGAGCAGGAATGATGATGCAGGAAGCTGGTTTTCCTAAAGGCGAAGTTGACTTTGCACTCGATGTTCTACAAGGTATGGCCCATGATGGGACACCTACAATTCAGCAACGGAGGCAACTTGGCCCAGATCGCGACCTCGCTGCGTGGGCGGCCTCTATCAAGGCAACACGAAACGCACATGAGGCATGGGAGAGATTCAGGCATCCCCCAAAGCCTGATATGAAACCAGGTCTGGACGAATACGCTGCCATGTTCCAGAGGCTCTTCGCTCGTGAAGTTGACCCTGATTCAGGTAGTCTACCGGGAGACACTACGCTCAACTATCCCACTCAAGAGGAGGCCAACTTGACGGAGCTCGAAAAGTCTAGGCTACAACCCCCGACACCGGCGGAGCTTTACGGGATGATGAGACGTCAGAAGCTGAGGCCAGACGAACAGTGTCTCACGGTTCTGGTGGCGAATGCTCACAGTCTCGATGAAGCCCACCAGTACCTACTTGATGCCAGCACTCCGCAGCAGAACTATGCGAACCTGACATCGCCCAGCCCTATAGCTGATGCACTCAAGAACATTCCTCTCCCCGTCTTCTCAGCATACATTGATGTCTGCTCCAAAAATGCCAGCTACAGAGGTCGGAATATGCTACGTGCCATAAGACTGGCCGAGGCCCGTCTCAGCCGCAAACACCAGAACTGGGCTTCGTTTATTTGGGCGCCAATCCTGAAGAACCTGGGTCAGCATCACTATGGCCTGAAGCTCAGCCTCGAAGCCCAACTTAGATTGTTGCTGCACCTTGTCGATCGCATTGAATCCACGCATGGCATGACGCTTCTGCTGTTCAACCGGTTCACACTAACCCTGCGCAAGATCTTGCGACGGGAGGTGGAGAAGCTGTCGGCGGCTGTGGAAACAAATAGTGCTGACCTGAGCGCGCTCGCCATTCTATACGACATTGGCGCTGAGGAGGCGGGTGTTGCGCCCAGAAAGATGAACCCGATCTGGGATGATTCGGCACTGTCCCTGATTAGGTCGGCTGGTTCACGAACAAAGGCCTTCTTCTACGGCCTAGTGCTCCAGGAGCAAGACAGGGTGCGACAGGGGGAAATTACTGATGTGTCGCTCCTCGATGGCATGAGAGCACGTCGAGATCCCGTGATGGCACCATATGCTCACGACCTGATGTTGGCACTGGCCTTTGCGGGAGAATTCGAGGAGATGGCCGAGGTGATGAAATGGCTCATCCGAGAATGGAGCCCTACAAGGCTGCGAGAGGAAATGGAAGATCTGGACGAGATGCCCCGCGATCTAGACATGCTCGAGACGCTGTGTGTGTTCCGCGCGTTTGCGGAGCCCATGATAACACAGACGAAGCTAGACGCGGCACTAACCGACTTTAACACACACGGGGTGTACTGGGAGTGGCCCGACGATGCAACGGTGGAAGGGTACCTGGACGGACGGCATAATAGTAACTCAAATCGGGAGCTGAGTGAGGTTCTCCGATGGATACGGCGAAGAAGGACGACGCGGCGGGCAGAGAATGAGGGCTGGGCCATGGACATTGGTGACCTAGAGGTGGACTGGACAGAGACCAAGCGAGAGGCTCTGGATCCACAGCACCTGAAAGACCTTGGGAAAAAGGCCTATAGGTCTGATTAGGCGACATGGTGGAGGCGCAATCGGTGCAGACGGTGTGGCTGTTGTTAGAATACTTGGAGAACTGTACGCTGGGAGCATCTGAACGGTGGCATATAGACGCGGGTGGCGTTTCTGACGTGTAAAAATACTGTATGAAATGAACTGAAATGAGCATGAGGAAAGCAAGCATCTATGGAACGGAACCAAGCAAGGGCTGAAACAACGGCAGAGCAGAAGAAGAAACGACATGTTCGTGTTCTTTAGTAGCTTCAATGCTAAAGACTCAGCCTCGACTGGGTTAATTTGGGTCGACGGCGAAGGGCCTCGGGCGGCTATGGCAGTTTGCGGCGATGGATGGATGGAGTCGAGCCAAGCTTTTTCGGGGGACGACAAGCTCGACATCCGTAACCATTCAGGATATGCATCAAGCATCAGGGGACCAAAAGGGGAATTGATTGGGTTGATCCGGTCCAGACCGCGCAGGCCAGCGTGGTAGCCACAGAGCCACAAATGGGTCGACTGGCCTGAATAAGGCCTGACCTTTGTTCTTTTCTGGCTAATGTTTGAGGGGCCATCGTATCTGCTCGGGTGAGGGCATCATCAGGCATGCGACAGGTGGGAGTAATCGATTGGGCTGGGGTTGTGCAGAGCCGCCCGCAACGCAGGTACAGTGGGGAAGGCATGATTGGCCGACAGCGCACGCCGACCGCTGGCCGCTACCGGAAAGGCCCTAATGTAGGTACCCTGGTACCCTGGGTAAAACCCACGCTAGCGGCAGGGGTGCCAATTATAGCGAGCCGCGCGTGTGGGGTCAGGGAAGTTGCGAAACAGCGCGCTTAAGCTTTCAAGGCAGGAGCCCGACACGTGATTGGCCCAGAGTCGTCGGACAGTTTCATTGCTGTCCCTAGGAACCCCAGGCATCTCCCCGGCTCTGTTTTAAGTTGGGCGCCTGGTGAGACTGGCGACTGGATAGGCAAGACGGACTGGACACCAAGTGGCATGGGTGAAGCTTCTCGCTGCACGATACGATGAGATGGTATCCGACGCCCCATGAGACGAGTTTCGCTGCCGCCGTTGTCGTGATGCTGGGCGATGTGTCTTGGCCCCGGGGGGGTCTCAGGGTCAGGTCACAGCGCACGGCAGCGGGCATACATACCTCACTAACACCTCGAAATATTCTCTGAATGGTTTCCTCTCAATATTCTTTTTCCTCTGTTTCCTTTTGTCTCTGTTTTCTATCTATCTGTGCAACTCTCTTTCATCTATCTCTTGTTCAACATCTCTCTTTCACGACCCGTTGACATCATCAATCTCTCTTTCACGGCTGTTTCGAAAAAAAAGTTTCCTTTCTTTGGTGTAGCAGCTTTCTTTGTCATCCGCTGTGACAAGCCATCCTCTATTCTCTACCAAGGAATCTTTTGTTGTTGACTCATTGACGCGAACCTCCTTTGATCGATTCGAGAACAAGACTGTTTAACACTTAATTGGCTCTGGGGAAGGGTGGAAGCAAAAAAGAGGTCGAAAAGACCTTTGGTGTCACTTGCGAATCTTGGATCTTATACTCCCTTCGAAACGAAACGAATCTTAAACCCGACGATCGAACGAACTACACGGCCGAACCTCTTTTTTCGATTTGACCAACACGTTCTTTTCTTTTCTATTCTCTCTCATATATTCCCTTCGACTGTCCGTATAATACTCTTCAAAATGCGGTACAACAGGAAACGGCTCGTAGTAGCCCTTTCCTTTCTTCTAGCTGCTCAGTCCACCCAGGCTGGCCCTATCTGGACTGGCAGAATGTACGTGGGAACTCGTTTATTGAGAACACTGCGTTTCTAACCATGTCGACAGAGCCCGAAGAGCTCCTGGAGCTTTTCTAGATATTCGAAATGAAAACACACAAGCTGCCCCTACTGCGGCTGATCATGGGTATGTATTAAGTGATATGAAAGTGAGTGTGGAGCATCATGACTTACACGAGGGTTCTAGGTCCGATGGCTCAGGCCAAGACAGCGAGTCGACCCCGCGACCCATCTTCTCGACTCTGGACTCGGACATCAACATCCCTCAGTCCTTCGTCTCTCAGTCTCCGAACGGCGAGAAGGATGCCGAGGGCCCTGCCGAGCCTGTCGAGGTTATCCCCATCGACCAGACCACCGAGGCTGCTCCCGCGCCTACAACAGTTGCTGAGGAGACTTCGGAGAAGTCTGTGGAGCAACCTGCTTTTACTCAGAACCCCTCCGAGGCTATCGTGACGACATCCATTGTCCCCAAGGAGCCCGCATCCGACCCACAGACATCTTATGCCCCGGCGGTAACGTCTTCCGCTGCTGCTGAGGAGCCCGCTAGCAGCGCCCAGGAATCCTCTCCTGCGATTTTGACGACTTCTATTGTACCCCAGGAGCCTGGATCCGATTCAAAAGAGTCTTCCGCCCCGGCCGTAACATCCTCCGCTGCGGCTGAGGAGCCTGCCAGCAGCGCCCAGGAATCTTCCCCTGCCATCCTAACGACTTCCATTGTACCCCAGGAACCTGGATCCGGCTCACAAGAGTCTTCTGCCCCAGCCGTTACGTCCTCATCCATGGCCGAGGAGCCAGCTGGCAACACGCAAGAGTCGTCTCCTGCTATCGTGACGACCTCTATTGTGCCCAAGCAGCCCGATTCTGAATCTCAACAGCCTTCGGCTCCCGTCGAAACGACTTCCATGGCACCTGAGGAGCCCGTGTCCAACTCACAACCCTCTTCCGTTCCGATCTTGACAACCTCGATCGTGCCTAAGGAGCCTGCCAACACTCAGCCTGCGTCTTCTTCTGCCGAGGAACCTAACTACACCACATCTGTCCCCGTCGAGAATGAGACGACGAGCAAGGTTGAGACTTCCAGCCAGATGGCTCCTGGCTCTGAGCCCTCCATGGGCGAGACTACTGCGGCTGCAGAGGCTCCTACTATGTCTGCTCAGAAGCCCGAGGGCACTGAGAGCCTTCAGTCGAGCGTTGACCTCGGCGATATGAAGCCCTCCTCTGAAGTCAAGACTGAGTCTGCTCCAGCTGAGAAGACCACAGCCCCTGAGGCTCCTTCCGCTCCTGCTACCTCGAGTGCGCCAGCAAACGAACAAACCGAATCGGAGCCGCAGTTTAAGACTGCGCCTCCTGAGCAGGCGACTTCTGCCGCCGAGACATCTCAGGCTTATCCTCCTAGCTCTGCTGCTGCCGTCTCTAGTGAGCCTATCGCTGAGCCCAGTGAGGCTGCCCCTGTCTTCTCCACGATCGTGCCCCCTGGAAACTCGGCAGTTGAGTCTGAGCCTACTACTGCTACTACCAGCGTCGTTTCTGTGGTTGAGCCCAAGGAACCCGGTGTTCCAACTTCATCTGCCGCTCCAGCTCAGCCCGAAACACCTGCCACGACTTCTGAAGCAGCCCAGCCCGGCAGCCAAGCCCCCACGTCTCAGCCGGCGGAACCCAACAATCCTGTCCCAACTTCTGAGGCCAAGCCTTCTACTGCTCCGGCTGAGACCTCGGTGGTTCAACAACCTGATACTCCGGCCCCGAGCTCGCAGCCGGCACAGCCCGAGAATCCAGCTCCTACTTCTGAGGCTGAACAGCCTAGTGCTCCTGTCTCTACCTCTGCTGCCCAAGAGCAACCTGATGCCCCGGCTTCATCCTCGGCGGCTGCTGAGCCTAGTGTTCCTGACTCCAACACTCAGCCCGCCGCTGCTCCTCCCACTAGCACCATCCTCGTGTCGGACCCATCCGCCCCCGAGACCTCATCGGCGAACAAGATCGTTCCTACTGGCGAGCCTGACCCAGCAGTGCCAACTGTCAACCCCGGTGGTATTCCTACAGGAACTAGTACTATCCCCGCAGCTGCCTATGCTAGCAACGTAGTCAAGGCACGAGAGTACAATGAGAACTTTGCCGGCTTGACCCCTGAGTCCGCCTGTATGGCTGGACAGGCCGCTTGCATCAACGGTCAGATCGCCGTCTGCAACAGCGCCGGTGCCTACGACCTCCGGGCCTGCGGGAATGCTGAAGAGAAGTGCTTTGCTCTGCCCATGTCCAACGTCCCCGATGGTGTCAGAATCGCCTGCGAGGACCCGACTCTGGCGGGTAAGATCCTGGGTGGAAGCCCCAGCAGTGGCGGTGGTAACAGTGAGAACAACCAGCCGAGCAATGGCAATGACGAGGGAGTGCCCGCGACTACATCGGCGGCTCAGCAGAAGCCCAACCCTCCTGTGGTGACGGTCACGACTATTGTCACTATCGACGATGGTGCTCCTCAGCAGAGCACTGAGCCTGCCGCCCAGCAGCCTTCTCAGCCCTCTCAGGAACAGCCTAGCCAACCCGCCCAGGAACAGCCTAGCCAACCGGCTCAAGAGCAGCCTGTCTCTCAACAACCTACGCAACCGGCTCAGCCTGCACCCGTACAGACCGAGTTCCCCATCAACCATGTGTCAAGCCAGCCAGTTCAGGAGCAACCTGCTCAGCCAACTCAACCTGTTGCTGAGCAGCCCAGCCAGCCCGCTCAAGAGCAGCCTGTCTCTCAACAGCCTACTCAGCCCGCCCAGGAACAGCCGGTTCAACCCACTCAACCTGTTCCTGAACAGCCAACTCAGCCAGCCGCTGAGCAGCCGGTTTCTCAGCAGCCTACACAGCCCGTTGCAGAGCAGCCTTCCCAACCTGTTGCTGAGCAGCCTTCTCAACCTGCCCCGGTACAACCTACCCAGCCGGCTCAGGAACAACCAGTTCAGCCTACTCAACCGGTAGCTGAGGAACCTTCCCAGCCAGCTCAAGAACAGCCGGCTCAGCCTTCTCAGCCAACTCAACCTGCTCAGGAACAGCCTGTTCAACCCACACAACCAGTCGCTGAGCAACCTTCTCAGCCGGCCCAGGAGCAGCCCGTTCAACCTACTCAGCCAGCTCAGGAACAACCAGTTCAGCCTACTCAACCGGTAGCTGAGCAGCCAACCCAGCCCGCTCAAGAACAACCAACCACCTACCCTCCCGTTGTTGAGCAGCCCAGTGCCGCTCCCTTGCCTGGCACAACCCTCACAAAATCTATCAAGAAGCCCGAAGAGGCCCAGCCAACCTCAGCCCCCTCCAGCGACGAGCCCACGCCCATTGAACTCATCCCCATCGACGGCCTGGAAAGTAGCGCAGCTCCGGCCCCGGCGGCCACAGAAGCAGCTAATGCCGGCGATGCTCAGGAGAAGGATGAGGACAAGGACAAGAGCCCCGAGAAGGGTCAGGACAAGGTGGCCATCACCAGGACCGGTGACGACGCCCACGCCACAACCATCATGGTCGACGGCGTCCCCACCGTGTCCGTGTACTTTACCGTGACGGTGACGGAAAAGGACCAGCCTACTGCCACGGTCACCGAGAAGGAGACGGTGACGCTGGTGATTAGCGCATAGACGAGTTTTGATACAATCTCTGGAAGATTGGTATCACTCATTTAGGTGTATTGTGGTAATGAAGTTGAAGTTTTGTAAATGATTTTGATATATATATCTCAGCGAGGCTTTAGGTTTGGTTCTTTGTATAATTGAGGAGGTTTTTGAAATATTGAACAAGAAGAAAGAAAGAAAAAAAAAAAAAAATTAACAAAAAAAACTCAGTCTATTCCTTCCAAAGCTGAAAATAATTAGTTTGTACCTTAGTCTGCAAGGAAGCGAAGAAATAGCATCCAACTAGAATTCTTGATCACATCGCAAACGGTTTAATAGATATATCCTTAACCTGTTCACAACTTGTCCCCCTTATCAATGCCTACAAGATATAAACGGGAAAGAAACATCTTTGATTCCAATCTTTGCATCATGGAAACCTCCAGTACGAGATGGAAAATTCTATGCTAATCATCATGAACCCATGAACCTGGTTCCTGTTCAATCTCCTCACCTATTCCTACAGAATAACCCATCACCTCTTCCCAGAAGAGGCCCTCTTCTATAAGCGCAATGCGGCAAGATGGGAAACCGTTGCGCCTATATATATGTTAAAAAAAAGACCAGAGACCTCCCAAGCATGCAACACCGAAGATATCATGCATGATTCAAAGACCAGCTCAACCTGGATCCTGGATCCTGGACCCCACAACTCCTGCTAATTACTGCATAAAACGCCAGACCGTATAACCTAACGCCTGCCGCCCTCGAAACCAAGTTTGGCCACCCTTCAGTTTCAGTTCAGCTACTTGGCAACCCCAATGGTCAGGTTGTTACTGCTTTGCTTGGGGTCTGGTAGTGAATCGTCGATGAACGGATCCCCTACCTCGAGCCTCTTAGCTGCGGGCTCATTGCCCTCATCATCAACACCGTACTTGTCCTGCCATAGCTTCCGCATGACCTGATAGATGAACAAGAACTGAGGCTTGCCCTGGACCATTCCCACACGTTGTTCTCGGAGGCTATCAACCGTCTCGTAAACTAGATCCGGCCCTTCGGTGGGCTCATCGTAGTTTTGAAACGTTCCCAGTTCGAGTTCGCGCATGAGGTGTTCGAGGGTGATGAATGTACCGGTTCGGCCCACACCAGCACTGCAATGAATAATGCGCGGGTTGGTGGGTGCGCTGAGTTCCCGAGATAGTCGCATGAGCTCAAAGAAGCCATCGAGATCCTCAAGTTCGGGTACTCCAAAGTCAGGCCATAACCGGTAGAGCATGTGCCAAACGACTCGGGGCTCATCCTCATCCTTCAATTGTAAGAGTAGCTTACGCTTCTCAATGGCACCATCCGCAAGCTCTTCACAAGAGTCGTACGTAACTTCGCCCTGCCAGTCATCGCCCCATGCATCATGCTCATTCAGAACCAAGGTTGGTTGGTCTTCGTTGTCGGGAAAGTATGGGTGACACTTGATGACTCCGCCCTCACACATGGTGGTCAGCTGCACGATCACGGCAGGCGACGACATCTGCTCAGCGATCATGCGCCAGACATATTCGATGGATGGCGGGGTCGGGCCCTGCATGGCGATGTAGCGAAGTGGCTCCCGGCTCGGGTCCGAGGGCGAGGTGAGGACGATCTCGGAGGCATTGACGTAGTCGAGCTCGTTCGCAGGGACTTGTAACCTTATACGGTTGTGATTCCACGGCTTAATGTTGATGTAACGGTCCATGACGCCCTTCTCTTCCACATCAAGTTGCTTGAAGTGCCCCCACCTGAAATCCTCGTCCCCTTCGTTTCTGCTGCCTTCAAGTACTCGATCACGTTCGGCCCACGTCAATTCCTGGAACTTGAAATCGATATCTGACGAGGTTCAGTACTTGTAACAATGCATATGACGTCAAAGGTTACATACCCTGCATCGAAGAGTCCAAGAAGGCAGGAATCCGGGGACCGGTGCCATCCTGCTTGCTCAGCGCATCCCCTTCCGCCGTGGCGGGCCGGCTCTTTATGCCGTCGTGGTTGACGACGGCTGGAGGAGGACTGGAAGGCAACTCGACAGGAGGACTGTCGCGGGCTCGTTTGGTCGAGCCGCGCAGACGGAAATTTCGGAAGGCAGCCCTCTTGGAGAGCTTCGCTGGGGGTTTCTGTGTCTGGATCTGTAGTCCCTGCTGTTGCAGCTGAAGGTTTGCGGCCTGAAGCTCAGAACTGGCGATGCTATCGACGGTATCGCTGCTTGAGCGCTCGACAGCAGTCTCGATCGTGGGGTTCTTGGGTTTGCGCCGGAACTTGGGAATCCTGTCCATGGCGCCGAGAGTCGGAGCAGACGGATGCGACGTCCTTGATGAAAAGGTGCGCAAGACGCCAGGAGCAGGACTTGACAATGTCGCGAATCGGGGTCTGGGTCTGGGTCGGGGTCGGAATGATCGAGATGCCGGGAGCAAAGGAGAAGGAGATTTGCGCGCAAGAAGGGGAAAAGCGTCGGGTCCCTCTCGCCGGTGGAGGTCGGGCAGGGATCGGATCCGCGTCAATGAGGAGGGGGCAAAGACGGTGCTTGAGTAATCTTGAACTTGGGCCGAACGTTTGATAGTGGCGTAATCGTCGGCGAAACGGAGGTGGGCGAGAAGAGAATCAAAAGTGATTAAGGAACGGAGAGGAATGGCAAGGGGGGGAACAAGAGGGGGGAGAAGAGGGAGAATAAGGAGAGGAGAAGAAAGGGAAGAAAAAGAAGAACAAGAATGACAGCGGAACGGACGAGGTGAGTCGCGATGGTGGTCGAGATTCTCACTGCCCGATGCGGCGCCAACGAAGACGGGCCCACGAACAGCAGAAGCAGCAAGAATAGCGGCGGCAACAACTGCAACAGAAACGTGACCGTGGCCGTGGCCGCGACCGTGAACGTGGGGAAGGAGTCGTCTGTGCCTTTGCCTACACCCGTCCCTGCGCCTGTTCCAAGAATACATCCGATCCTCGCCTCTTGTGGAGACTAGGTTACCGGGTGAATCTGGTCATGGGTAAGGTTGGGCCTGTAGATGATGTCGGGTGTTTTGCAGAAAAATGGCTTCTGTCTTATTGTTCTGCGTACTACTATGTCTTGCGGCACGTGCTCATGCCACCCGATCCCGTGGTTCTGGGCAGGCACGACTTGTTTGATCATGCAGACCAGACCAACATGATGAAAGTGCAAAGAGCGCCTTCCGAAGCGGGTTTGCGTCTTAGGCACAAAATACCGAAGGTGCGTTGGTAGAATTATTTGTGGCTCCTGCTTGCCTGTTTTGCTGCTGTATTACCATAGGGCAGGGCCGGGGATAATTTTAGGCGCGAGCTGTCTAAAAGTAGTTCTATTTTAGTCTAGGCTCGGGGGACCCTTTCTCATCATCATTTCCGATTCTTATTAACGTGGATATCCAACTTGCGATCGTGGGTGGCCTCTTACTAGCCTCTCCTTTCTTGCCGATTACATGATATTTCGCGATCGCCACCGGGCACAATCACGTCCACCTGAACTTGGCCACTCGTGCTTGCGCGGCCAAGTGAGATTCGTGTTGGTCCAAGTTCTATCTTGGAAATGTCGGATCACCCCCCTGTTTAACTTTCGGTTCGCTGGCTTTCGCGCGGTAGTTTCAGAGGTTGCGTATGTGGGGTGAGCAAAAATAGGTGTTGACGTGCGGAATCCTATCGATCTGGATCCTTCCCGGTGTTCTCTTTCTCAATTGTGCTGGCTGCATTCCCTTGATAGGTTCGTAGTGTCCACCACGTATCAGGTCCATCTATGGTGAGACATGTCAACAGGTGCCTCGTGACCATTCCTTCAACATGCGTGCATCACGAATGTCCAATATCCATACTCAGGTGAGATGGTGTGTCAATTTTAGACCATCTTGTGCCAGTTTTGTACAGAAGAGCTGGATCGTTGCAAAATCCGTCCCCAACGCCCCGTTCGTGTCCTCCACCCATGACTTACAAGTACATGATTAGATATCTTAAAATACAACAGATAGATCCTTCTCGTCTGCAGGATCTCGTAGTCTCCTCGCCACATACCGGTACTTTTGCTTTCTTAGACAGAAGAGTATACGCCAGTCACATACTTGCCACATTCAATCTTCTGCTCCAGAGACACCTTGCGGCCCTTGCCTCCATCCAGGCGAATCGTCGTTCGAGGTGTTACGCACAGCCGGTGAAAGTCAGGGTTGGTGTCCTTGCGTGCCTCTGGCGCGCTGTCCAACGCCCCGATATACGCGGGTGTGTTCAAATTGGTTCGCTTGCCCGTGCCCAGCTGATAGTGTTCGTTTCCGCCCCAGAACATGGCGTCGGATCCCCAGTTGGTTGCGTTGGCGCTCGCTGAGCCTGAAACGGACGTCTCGGTGACGTTGTCCATGATGACGGAACAGTGTGTAGAGCCCACAGATAGAGACTTGAGTTTGATGGGGCTCATCTTGTTCGTCTTCTCGTCAAACTCGAACAGGGACGAGAGGCTCTTCACCTTGGTTGGCTTGGCTGACACATGCGACCACCGTCCTGTGCCTAATGTGCCATAAACTCCCTGGCCACAAGCCCATAGGTCTGCGGTCAACAAAGGGAGCCTCTTGCTCGGGGCAAGGGCTTTCAAGTTGGTAGGCGTTTCTGTTGCCTTTGCATCCACAGTGAAGAAGGTGTTGTTTCCGCCTGCAGCAATAGTCTTGACTGTTGGGACAAGTCCACTGCTGCTATAGAGTGTGTTGACAGGCATCATGACTGGTGTGTCGGAAGTCAGGAGTCCATGCTCGGTATCGATTCCAAGCTGCCCAAAGGAGTTGTCGCCAAACGTGAAGATGCGTCCAATTTTGTCCAGAATGACTGAATGGTAATCGCCAGTGGCAATCTGAGCCACATCGAATCCCCTCAAAGTCATAACTTCATGCGGTTGATCATATGGGCCCTTGGGTCGATTGCCCCAGCTCAGTCCAGGGACACCCATCTGACCCTTGGAAGGAAATTCGAGAGCACTGGACGCAGCAGAGAAGACGCGGCCCTTGGATGTGAGCATGAGACAGTGCTCCAAACCACTGCTAATGTCGGTCACAGACTCTCCGTAAGAAAGGCCGGATGGTGTCAGGTTGCGAAAGTTGATTCTCTCCTTTCCACCACCGGATCCCCAGAGGGACCAAGAACTCTTCTGTTGTTCCTCCTTGAGGCCACCTTCCTGATCATCACGAGAAGATGGAATAGAGTAGACCTTGCCATTGCGAGATAAGGCAATGATTCGATCCAAAGAGACGTCGATCTTGACAAGGTCCTTTCCTGTGAGTGTAGGAACGGGAGAGGGATCCTCTTTGTTGTACCCAAGTCCCCATTGAACTAAATCACCCTTCTCCGTGACAGCCGCGCCAAAGACCGAGGTGAGCTTCAGATCTCGAAGAACTTGGTCATCGAAATAGGCAATTCGGTGAGGCAGCTTCACATATTTATCATTCGACTTGGGGTCGATGACCTTGCCGATATTGGACCCCCATGCGTAGACGCCAGGATGTTCCCAGCTATGCTTGACTTGAAGATGCTGGGAGCTAATAAGATCTCGGTTCTCCTCCTTGGAACGGGCCTTCTTGCGAGGCTTCTCAAACTCGACATCGGCTTTGGAGGGAGCCTTTTTAACCGGAGTCTCGGAAGGCGAAGCAAATTGTTCCTTGAGCTTGGGATAGTAGTAAGCTCCAGCAGCTGCAGCACCAAAGATGGCTGCGAACCCAACGAATTTACCTCCGCGGCGTCGAGGACCCCGGGGGATATTGCTGGCGTGACGAATCCATTGGTGCTGAGTCGTGGCGATGGACTGGGGGCGAAGGGCAACTCGCCGAAGAGCAGTCTGAGAAGCGTTCATGTTGTGAACACTTAACAATAGACAATCAACTCAATGCAACTCGTGAACTCTTTTCGTGAAAGGGACAAGTTGCATTGAAATTGTCGTCAGCAAGGTCGACTGCTAATCGAAAGGGAAAAAAGGTTGTGAGGTCATAGAGCTGAAGCTCTAACCGTACTGGAGGTCAGCAAAATTCTGTGGACTGTGGCAGGTCGAGGTCATCGAAGCCACAAAGGGCTTCAGCCACAGATCCCAGCACGCGCCACTGCAGGCACTAGCGGGGCGCATGGACATCCCCACGCCGTCCCGCCATGCCATGCGATCGGCGCCTCGGAGCTCACACCTCCGACTTGAACTCCAACGCCTGTTGCGTGGCTTCTAGAAGGACCCCAGCGAATCTCGACATTTGAGCTCAAGGAGCTCCATCGACACCATGTACGAGGATTCGTGGTACAGTATCATGCCCGACCTGGGCGGTCGGGGTCATTCGAGTAGCCACAGTCAAAGTCATGGACATCGTCGAAAGGAGTCGCTGCTCCAGCAGCCCAATGTAGGTCTCCCTCGTATTGGATTCGCACCCCACCATGTTGGTGAAGCTCACAAGATGGTCACAGGAACCTGGACAGATATCCGAGGTCGTAGCGCCAATGCCCAACGTTTACGAGGAGATCGAGAACACCAACACGCCCCCAGAACCTACCGTCATCCGCCGAGCGAGCTCGTACTCGGACTTATATCGAGTGGCGCAAGAACAACTGCCTAAGGATGGAAGGCCACGACACAGGAAGACGAATAAGAATAATCGAGCATGGGAAGCTCTACTGCTCCCTGATTCTGGTGTCGAGGCAGAATTGCATGAGGCAAAAGGTCTCGAGTCGTACGATGAACAATTACTCGACGCCAGCCAACAAGAATACCTGTATGGATATTGCACTACGACTGCACCTTGACTGGACCGTTCTGACTGCGTCTAGCTTGTATCGCGACCAGCTTACCTTGACGGAACGCCACTTGGACGGACTCATAGAAGATGCCAATGCGACACTCAAGCTCCTTACCTCCCTTTCGAACTCGTTTGGATCCGTCGAGGCTCAAACGTCAACGTTCCAAGCACAATGCGAAGATCTCCTGAACGAACAACGAAGGTTGGAGGAGTTGGCTGACGAAGTCGGAACCGATCTGCATTACTATGCCTACCTCGACGATGCGACAAGGCGCCTCAATGCCCCCGGCGCCAGTCGGCTGGTGGACGATGCCTCGTTTGGTGAGATGGTTGAGAACATCGATGCGTGCATCGTCTTTATGGAGAAACATGTAAGGACTCTGTATCTAAGTTGAAGTGCCGTAACTAACACGTCTTTAGGAGACATACCGTGACCGCGATACCTACCTTGCCCGATACACTGCGCTTCTCACAAAAGCACTTCACCTGCTTGAACACGGCTACAAGAACACATTGGAACGGGTCTCATCTGAGATTGGTCGTCAAATTGCCGGTACAAAATCCGAGTCTGCTCGCCATGCTCTCGCCTATGGTCGTTTCCAAGAAATGATGCTCGACTCTTACGGTTTGATTCCCAATGTGCGGCAAATTGTGCGGCGCGCATACGACTTCTACGGCCAGCGGAATGAGTCTTGCACCCACTTCGAGACGTATGCGAATACTGCCAACAACATATTCTATACACACCTTGTGACCAGAGATCGCGATCTCAAAGCAATGGCGCAGTCTGATATTGGCGAGTTTCACAAAGAGGTCAAGGACCTCTCAGCTGAGACGGCATCGCGCAACTTCATCAAGCAATGCTTTGAACGCATGTACAACGAGGAGAGTCTGTTTATGAAGCTCTTTGACGTGGAACCCATGTGGAACCAGGCAACGGACTCGGTTTTCCACTCCATCAAGACCATCAACACATCCATCATGCATCCCGGCAACCTGACCCCGTTGGTGTCAAATCTTCAGACGGTGCTTCAGACGGCACCACTGGAGACCACCTGCAATGTGGTTGGTTTGCTTGCTAATGAGTACTTTGGAGCCGATCTGGATGATATTGAATCCCCCTACTTCATCAAATGCAAGCAGTACACTTCGCAGCTCCTGGCGCATCATCTCTGGACATTAACAGACAATGCTTTTGAGGCGGAAGTTACAAAATCAATCACAAGGGCACCAGTTCAGGATGCCTCGCTGAAGATTGGCCCTGTAGTGGGTGGTGTGGCGTCTTCAAACGCCCACCCCTTGGTGAAGCAGGCCATTAAGCTTCTTGGAATGTATGAGCATTGTATGCCCAAGGAGAGAGCAGTATGTTTTTTCAACTGATACTTTTTGGACTCGACTAACTGTGTTATAGGCTAAGAACAGCTCTGTCGTCTTCAAGATCGTAAGAGAGACGATCCAGGTACTCCAACGCGCAGAGACCAGGATAAAGTCTTTAAAGACAGGCACCGATCCCGATCTTTTCATGGTCAAGAACTTGCTCATTATCAAGAATGAACTTGTTTCTCTAGAGATTGGTGACATCAGGAACCATGCTTCTTCCATGCAACACTTCACCCATATCTGGGACACTCTCAGCCCTCAGAACTGGGTTGGATTCATTTCAAACATAATTGGTGGTGGTCTGTGGTCACGGGGTACTCCCTCAGTTACTGCCAAGACATTGACAGCGGAAGATATGAATGAGCAGCTAGATGAGCTGTTACGACATTCAATCTATGCGTTCACACAGCGCTGGGGCACATTGATGAGCGATTCACAGAACCGGAAACCTGGAGTCAAGCCGATCGCCAAGGTGGAGAATGAGTTGGAGAACATCCTTCAGACGGCATTCAGCAACCAGCCTGAGGTGGTAGGCAAGCTGATGGAGGCGATTGAGCAGCATGCGCAGGCGCAGAATGATGCGAAGAACGAAAAGCAGGGCGTGAGACGGTACTAAAGAGATGGAGGAGTTGTGAGGAGCATAGAGGCGAACACTGCTTATTCTACGAATCTAGACCAGCAATGTATGGGTTTAAGGGTGAAGCATCTTCAACCATCTGCAAGAATAATAGACAAGAGCTTCGTGATATTCTTAATACACGGCTTGCCACGGAGCCGTCCCGGCTGCATGCGGCTCTGTCAAGATAAGGCCCCGAGATCCGGTATAAAAACCCCGATTTCGGGGCCACCTTCCTAATTCGCCAGTGCCGACTTCCAGCCCTCCTTCCCCGCGCATCTCCATCTGAAAGAAGAAAAGATAGTGAGGTACCTCGAACGCGGGGCGCCAATGAACAGGATGCATCCCGGAGAAGACTCCGATAGAGTGTAGAAACAGACAAGGAAAAGGTTCTAGACACGGCCTTGCTCCGAGATCTACTTGTACCACGGTATCTGGTCGCCGAGACCCTGCAATAACTCGGGACCCGATAGTCCGGGCGCCGGTAACGGCTTTGTAATCCTAGCACGTCATTTGCCGAGCGCCCTCCGCAACAACCCCAGATTGTAGTGTGTCCCGTCGCTATCAGCGCCTTCTGCTTCGCTATCTTTTTTCTCTCTTCCTTTTTCGCAATCTTTTCAAGGTCCTACAGCTTATTGTCGTTCTCTCACATCTCTACAGTCGAGTTTTTCCCTCTTGCGATTCCCAATTGCTTTCGAGAAAAGTCGCTGCGCAAAGAGATCGGCAATTTGAGACCGGAGTTGTTGCTTTTTTTTCTTTCCCCTCCGTGTGCGACAGACCGCAAAGATGGACGCCCTCGAGTTGGAGGTGGCCAAGCAGAGCAGCGGCATTCAGACGGCCAAGGATCTGTTCTCTGGCGCCGTGGGAGGAATTGCGCAGGTCTTGATCGGTGAGTTTCTTATCTTCCGATGCAGCTGCGAACTTGCTGCGAACTACGCACCACAGGGGCCAGAAGCTGGCTCGAGCGAGAGATGATGCGATCTATGATGCCGAAAAGATTCATTATCAAGTTCAATCGCTAACAGATGCGACAAACAGGCCAGCCCTTTGACATTGTCAAGGTCCGACTCCAAACTACAACCCAGTACTCATCCGCCCTCAACGCCGCCACCTCCATCTACCGCAATGAGGGCGCCCTCGCCTTCTACAAGGGCACGCTGACCCCGCTCATCGGTATCGGCGCCTGCGTGTCGGTCCAGTTCGGAGCCTTCAACGGCGCCAAGCGTTTTCTCCAGGAGCGCAACGGCGGCGCTGACCTTTCCTACACCCAGTACGGCGCTGCTGGCGCTTTCGCCGGCGTTTCGAACTCGGTCCTCTCAGGCCCTATCGAGCATATTCGTATTCGTCTTCAGAGCCAGCCCCACGGTGCCGGTCGTCTGTACGATGGCCCCGGCGACTGCATCCGAAAGGTCGGCGCTCACGATGGTATCCTGCGTGGTCTCTACCGTGGCCAGGCTGTCACTATCTGGCGAGAGGCCTTTGCCTATGGCGCCTGGTTCACTGCCTTTGAGTACATGATGAACTCGGACGCCGCCCGCAACAAGATCGACCGCAAGGACATCCCCGCCTACAAAATCGCCTTCTACGGTGGCCTGGCCGGTGAGGTCCTCTGGCTCGCTAGCTACCCCTTCGACGTGATCAAGAGCAAGATGCAGACCGATGGCTTCGGTCCCAACCAGCGCTACACCACCATGCGCGACTGCTTCTCCAAGACATGGCGCGCCGAGGGTGCTCGCGGCTTCTGGAAGGGTATTGGTCCTACCCTGCTGAGGGCCATGCCTGTGAGCGCTGGTACCTTTGCTGTTGTCGAGATGACCATGCGGGCTCTCAACTAAAAAAGGAGATTTGTAAAAAAAAAAAAAAAGGGAGTAGGAATGTGCTTGGTGACTTTTTAATGCGACAAAATGGGGCGGGAAACGGCGGTTAGATCAACATTGATGAGCGCTGGTGAGAGATATCATAGAGGGTTTTCAACATGACCAGTTGGCGATACGGAACGCTAGAAGACCTATGCAAACGGGGATAAGCCTTTGCTTTTATTTCAACGTTTTGGACAAGTTGTATGGAGCGGGTAGATTGACTTTCGATATCTGGGATAAAAGATATAATGACAAGTCTAGCATGATGAATGACCCTTCAAGAGTCTATTGAAAGATCGGTGTTTGTGTGTTATACCCAATTAATCTATTCTCATCACCATCCCACATTCTCGTTGTTTTCGACACGCCTTTGTAGAATGTTTCTTGCGTTGTGAGGTGTCAACTCGTTGAGTCCAAGTTCTTGGAGAACCTTGCGTGCTTCATCGCTATCTGTAAAGACGCGATCGCTAGCTTCCTTGAGTGTGAGACCGCCTCCTTCACTGGCCTCGACGGGAAGACTCAACAGCCGCATTCCCTCGGTCAGGCTGTCGAGAGTAGATGAGCCACTGGGAATGTACCGCTCAACAACAGCAACCAGGGCATCACCATCACGGCGGAACTGGGTTGCTCCGTAGGTTGTAAAGTTCTGTCGAAGAAGAACACTCTGCCACAGGTGATCTTGGATCTTGTTGAGGGCATCACGCCAGACGCGGCGGAAAGCAGCAGCGGAGAGCGGCTTAGCTAAGAAGTCCAAGTTGCGTTGGAGGATACGAAGTGGTTCGTCGAGCTCCTGGGTGATTGCCATTTCGTCTGTGCCATGTTAGATGAGATTCAAAGCGAGATTAAGAGAAACATACCAAGGATAGCCGCCTCGCCAACGGTTGTCCATTGAACACGAGTCGTGTAGGCCCGAAACGCCTTCCCATGAGACTCGGCCAGAGCACCGACGAGAAGCTCCTCGGCAGCCTTGCGGCGCATACTATACGCTGCGACTGTCTCGTCGAACAGAGCTCCGTCCTCATTATTCTGTCCTGCGGCCGTAGAGGTGCGGTCCTTGACATCTTCATAGCTCATAGTACTTGTGATGTTGCTCTTCCGTTGAGCTGCGCGAGTCTGTAGTTCATCCCACAATGAGACGAAGAACTGTATGTGTTAGAACCATCGGACGGCAGGGGTAGTATTTCAGCCTACCTCTTCATTGCTCCAGTCTTTCAATGTGTTGACAATATGATCGGCACTACCAATCACCTTGCAGAGCACCTCAAGACTACCCGTTCCTTCAAGAACTGCAAGATCCTCCTTGTTCCCGCCCAGGGTTCGGCCAAGCGTCGAGGACATGGTCTGGTATGCCTGAAGAGCGTCCCTGAGACGGCCATGGTAGCCATCGAGAATTTCAAGCTGTATGCCAATCAAGAAGCGAATCTTGTGCTTGAAGCTGCGCACCCTCTCATACTGACTAGTCACGGATCGTAGGAGGTCTGTGACTTGCACAGAAGCGTAAGTTGGCTTCATCTTCCCTTGAACCGCATAGTCATAGTCGATATTTCGGGCGTCTTGCGACTCGATGATAGTGTGGAATCGTTCCAGAGCAAACTCCTTCTCGGCATTGAACCAGGTGTCAAAGTGTTCATCCAAGATGTGCGCCGACAGACCAGGCCAACCGTTCTCAGCATCACCGCCGTCATAGTTGAACTTGGAGCGAACACTGTCGTCAAAGTTCATCAGTTGGGATATAAAACTGCTCAAAAAGGCTGGGTTTTTGACAGCCTCGGTTGCCACAGCCGACGTCTTTTCCTTCAACACGGGCAGCACCGATGTAATGAGTGCAGAGACAGGGTCGACGTAGCCCAGGTTAGTAGCCACTGAAGTATCCTGAAACTTGGCCGTGAGTAGATATCCAAGATTGTCTCTGAAGAAGTCTTCCCATTTCTCAATGAGGGCGAGGAACCAAGGTAGACAATGCGTGCCAAAGGCCTGAGGGCTGCTCGTCGCTTTGTCGCTGAGAAAGTGGAAACGAAATTCGGAAACAAAGATTGATGTCATGGTATCGAACGGCAATAGCGACACAAGACCCTTGCTATACTCAATCTCGGGAAGTTGAAGATCCAGGAGCTTCTCGAAGCAGTTGATCCACTCGTCATCCATCTCAGACTGGGGATCAACCTTGGGCCATTTCCTCTGTTTCAGGACCGCCTCGAGCTCTGCCGACATGGTACTCTTCATCTCGTTCCAGAGAGATTCGGTTACCTTCTCGATATAGTCGACGAGGTGCAATCCCTCCTGACCAGGTAGGTCTCGCAGCTTGGTCGCAAGGTGCTTCAGGTTGACGTATGGTTCCAGTGCAGCCTTGGGACTTTGAGGCAGATGAGACCGTGCCTCGGAGCGGAACTTTTCGACATCTTGGAGCAGGTAAAGATACTTCTGTGCCAGCTCAATCATCTGAAGCTTCTTCATGGGCGCCTGGAGTCGGCCAATAGCCTGATTCGGAGCATCCGAGGCAGCAGTGATCTTGACGCGAACATCGATGCTGTCCTGAAGCTGCTGAAACTCTTCTATGCGGGATAGAAGAGAGCTCTGACGGTCATCGGCTGTGCGTCGAGTTTCCTCAAGCTCCTTGACGGCGGTGTCTAGCTGGGATTGCAACTGGTTGCGCTGGAGCTCCACGTTGGCCAGTAAGGTATCGAGGTTTTCCAAGTCCGTGGTTGACTGAAGCTTGTCGTCCAGGAAATCCTCGACTCGTATGTCGAGCGACGTGCCCTGGTTATTTGCGGCTGCGGTGGTCATTCTGATCATGCATGTGTGGTGTTCTTCAAGCCCATTCATCGCGCGACGTTGCTACTACAGAGGACAGAGAATGACGTGGGGAGTAGCCCCGCGGTACCCGATAACTACATGTGGCGGATAAACGCATCACAGCGTTGTTTCTTGAGGAAGTAGTCAATCAACCAGCATGAACTGTTCCAATTTTAAAAGGAAGGGATGGACAATCGATTCGATGCAATGGTGATCGATGTGGAAATCAACTGGTTTCACTCGTCGAAATCGGGTAATGACGTGGAAGCAAGTAAGTTAGATTGCGAGATCGGGGCGTGGCTAATAGACTTTTTTACTCGGTGGCTGGGGCGTTGTGCCATGAGAGCTGTCATGATGACTTGCATCTCATTCTCAGCTCACTCACTCAAGACTCGATCTTGGACCGGTTGAGCCGGAGAAAAGAGTTGCACATCCCGCCGATCTTGTCTATTTTTTGTGGCACAAGGCCGTCACGAATAGATCTCCAATATCAGGAGGCGGTCTGGAAAAGGAGCCCGCCACGAGAGACTCGTCATCTCGTCAACGGCTTCGCGGCTTCGGGAGGCAGCAGCCAAGAAGCAGCCAAAACTAGATTACTACTGCGGAGATTTTTCAAGCCTCGCTTACTTGGAGGAAACGGGGCAAATGAATCAGGCACGCACATTGGCAAGGTATACGGAGTGCCGAGGTAGATAGACAGGCGCAGGGAGACCCAAGAGGAAACAGACAGCGAATCAATGCTCAGCACGCATGTCGACACCGGGTGCATGAGGCCCTCCCCCTCTCTCCCCGTATCCAGAGCGAGTCTGCAGCTGCGCTACAGGACAGGATACTCCATACAGGAATTAATTACACGGGTGAGGCAGAGCTCGCCAGCTGGGCCCGAAACGGCGCCAAATCGTCATGACAACCGCATAGAGATCAAGACCCGCTGGTGCTGGCCGTAATCCTTGGCCTACATTAGGAAGGAAGCTGGGCATTCTCTAGGCGCGGCCAGGACCTCCGGGGGTTGCCAAGAAGCAAACAAGGCGGTAGACGAGTCGAAGCGACTACGTAAGATCAGAGATGGTAAGGGGTCCAGGGATCAAGCCTCCATCAGGGACGAAGGCCCCGGAGGCAGGGACGAACGCCATTGATTGAAATCCAAGCTCCAGGAGGGGGGCAGCTCAACAGGCTTCTGCAGGTCCAGCTTCTGGCTCCGGAAGCTCCAGGGTCTCGGGGACTAAAAAAACGTGAAGCCTTGCCTGAAGCAGCATGACCCCGGCCCTCTACGGCGCCGGTGTGCGGGTTGCCCGGTGCCCGTGGGTGGCCGCACGGACCTGGAAATGGCCCCACCTTGTCGCGACGTCACGTCACCCTGCCAACGAGGGCCCGTAAATACGTGGCGGGAAAGAGCTCCCCCATCTGACTCGTCGACTTCCCCAAAAAGTCAAGAGGTTGGTCAAAACCTACTGCATACCCAACCTCACATCTTTGTCTCTCTCCCAGCCATCGCATATTCGCCCAATTCCTCGGTACCCATACCATACTGACTAGGACTGGAACTAACTGACTTGACTGACTCTCCTTTTTCTTTCTCCCTTTTTCTCCCAAAGGGAACGAACGCCTTTGGAGAGGATTAAGAAACTTCCAAGTATTGACTCTCGTTTGCAGAAAGTGTGAACTGATCTCAAGGCTCTTATTTGCGTTGCTCACCGAAAGGCAACTCTCTTTTTTAACAAAAACTTATTCTCCCCCCCAACGAACGTCTCACTTCTAGGGCCCGACTTTCGCTCGTTGTTTCTTCCATAGTCGTCTCAGCCCAATCGCACATTCCAGCATCGACAACTTCGAAGACATCGACCCGTCGCTCCCGCATTCCATCCTCAACAGCTTCGACAACATCCCGACTTGTCTCCCGAGACAGATCGAACTTCGCCGGTACCGACCCAGTGGAGGAAGTTGACGGATTAGAGGACCAGCGGCAGACTGTCCTGGCAGAAAGAGCAAGGAAACCACAAGGGCCTCAGATTCTCGCGCTGAAAGGCGGCCTCTTGCGCGACTCAGCCATCGTTCCCTGACCGGGGACGAAGAGTTATCTCCGTTTTGACTTGCAAGACACAACATCTTGAGGGAGGAACGGTACATCATCACAAAAAATGGGCTCCAGCGAGACGAGCACCAGCTCGTCCTCGGCGCCGCCCAAGGTGCGAGTTGGCTGGTATAGTGAGTGATTTCCATCCCCAGGCACCAGCTCAACTGGTATGTCTATGTCTTGTAACCACATGGCTAACTAAATCTTTAGGTGCACTGCCATTTCTCGGTTACCATCATGTGTTGATGATTCTCATCGCCATCGCCATTATCCTACTATGTGAGTCTCACCAGCGTCAGAATCCAAGACAAGGCTAACCATGCGTAGCACTACTACTCGCCGGCTGTTCATCATCGTCTCCGCTCATCCCTGACATCTTCCTACTATCCATCTACTACAAGTCCTACACAGCAAAGCCCGACACAGCTCAAGTCGACTACAACGTGCACACAGCTATCGAAAACATCGCCGGTGACGCCCGACTCCAAGCACGAGTTGGCTACTTTGGTATCTGCATCAACCCCGATGGCGGTTCATGGCTTTGCAGCAACAATGCGACTGCTCTTGCGAAGGAGGTCGATGTCGACCAAGACCCCCTCAACCTTATCTGGCTGGCTGCTCAGTTCAAGGACATGATTGTCTTTCCCTACCTTATGTGAGTTTTTAATGCAGCATTCTTTACAAGGCGTAAACTAACCAGTTCTCAGTATCATCGCCATCATCTTCGCCTTTGTCTGCCTCCTGCTCCTCGCCACTTTCCCCGGCTGGCACGAGGAGGTCGACTCGGAGGGTTCTGACCGCGAAGTCAAGCCCTTCCCGTCTCGCCCGGTCTCGCAGATCGCGCTCGCTTTGATCTTTATCGCCGCCATCTTCGTTCTCGTTTCCGTGCTATGGCAGCACACAGCATCAGTTGCCGCATCAGTCATCGCACAAGACTTTGGTAACGGCGCGGTGAAGAGTGGCGTTGGAACCAGTGCCATGGTACTGGGCTGGTTCTCATTCGCACTCCTCATCGTGGTAACAATCGGTCTACTCATCATGATCCTCAGTATCAGCGTCCTGAGTTCGATGGTATAGAATACATCGCATAGTGTGGAATCAACGCGCACGATTGAGGATTGAGTGATGGACACAGAAACGAACGAAGGAATGTACATAGGTCGACAGTACATCATCTGGCACGACTGCCCACGGTAAGATCAAAGACGGGTAAACGGGCGAACGGCATAGGCATCGGCGTTTCAGGAAATGATTTGTTTTTCGAAAATGATGAGCGATCGGTGATAATATTTGGTCTTTCAATCTCGGCTTGGGCGGTATATACACGACACCGCACCACGACGCTTTGCTCGGTTGGCAGGGACAGGATCTCGGATTAATCCAAGGATGGTTCTTGAAAAACAAGGGCCTTGTTACCGAGACTTGTCATTTTACACCTGCCCTCCGAGCAGACAAAGCGAACGAGACATGGTATTTTGTTCGCATATAGACCGCACCATACAGAGAAGAAGGATGGATCTTGGAGACAAGAGACGACGGAGATGAACGCGCCATGAGGATTTTTTCAACTATCGGGGACCACGACAAGACAAGGATGCGACACGAATCAACAAGAGACATGTATCTCGACGCGCCAGGACAGGAGGATGGGAAACGTTCATAAGCATGTATTATCAAGACAGTGTTTAACGCGCGTGCGAAATTGAGATTTGGGTCTGATTTGATGACATGTTTGGTTCCTTGAAGACAGCTTAATGTGATGTGTGATTGCTTGAAGGAGGACTAATTTAATGAGGTGAAGGGTAAAGTTCTTGGATAGGTAGTTAGCTCCAAATTGTCAAATGATTCATCAATATATATATCCAACTTGTCTAAGGACTATCATATTGTCATTACTTGGTCATGACATAATGTCATGTAACTAACCACCCACTGACCGACATCTTGATGCTGACACAAGATTTCATTACCAATACATGCTCCAGATCCAACAACTCCAAATATCATCATGAGTTAAGCCACAAATGATTAAGTGTCTGTCCTCGAGTTCAGAATGCCTGCCTCCCCTTTCACCTTACCACCACCATCAAGGCCGTTCTATAGAAAAGGAATTGTTTGTTCCAACAGGTTGCCTAACGCTCGTCGAGTCTCGGTCGAATCCTCTGGGTTGTTCCGACGGCAGTCCCCCTGATTGACTAGCTGTCCGACCATGTCCACCCTCAGATGCTGCAGATTGTCTTGGCAGAGATGATGTTTTGGACGACGGGTCTGTAACTACCGGGAGTTCCACAGGTATCGTGTTCAACTGCTTCACAAATTGCACAACCGGGTTCTTGTTGTCACTCCCCGGATAACCTGCATCGCTCGCGGGTCTGACGACAGGTACCATCTGATACGGTGAACTATCCAGCTCAGCTATTGTCTGCTGTCCCCAAGCAGTGCCGTCCATGGACATGGTGGATCTTGTGAATGTCTGGGGAAGGGAGGATACGGTTGCTGAGGAAGAGTTTGCCCATGCGAAGCGTGCTGGGAGGGTTGTTGAGGATGTGTTTTGGTGTTGTGTAACACCGTAGGTGGTGTAGACGGGTAGTGTAGATGATGATGCTCTATTGTTCAGTGGTGGCGGTGGGCTTTGAGAGGCGAAGGAGGAGACTGAGGGTGTGTAACCGATGCTCGCCCGTTGGCTGCGATCATGGCCCATGTCTGATATGCCATCGTTGGTGTTGTAGAATGAAGGGCGATGGTTCGATCCAGTCTGCACTGGTGTAGTGGCCATTGCTCTTTCCATGGGGTTGGAAGATGCTGTTACTAGATATCGTGGAGATGTTGTTATATCGGGAGAGACTAGTGTGTCTCTGAGGAGGTTCGCCAAACCGGTCATGTCCTCAGAGATGTATCCCGTATCCGAAGTTTGCTGCTGCAGTCTTGGAGAAGCCGAGTAGTTCATCGTCATGGGGAGAATCTCTGGCGCTGAAGAATCGGGAGCGAGCCCGATCCTGCGTGTTGTTGAAGGCATGGGTGAACTCGACGGTTCAGATTGATAGCCATGATGATACTGGTTGAGAGTCGTAGGAGGCGGTGAGACTGGTGCTGGGGTTAGGCTTTGTGGAATCGGAGGTAGAGGCTTTCCTTCTATGCCAAGTTAGATTGTACCATTCATTCGTGGTGTTTTTCGTCTGTAACTCACCAACTGATAAATCCCCCAGTATATCCCCCAGGAGGGCAATATTATCAAACACAGGAGCTTCCTTCTGCACAACACACCTCCCATCTTCCTTTGAAGCCTCAGGAACCGGAGCAAGCATAGCGATGTTTCTCAAAAAGTTGAGTTCAGCAAGCACAGCATCATGATGCCTACTAACAATAGGTTCCAAATTCCTAAACTCTGCCGAGTCAACGAGCAACCAAGCAACACGACTAGCAAGCGGCGTCCTCCCGCTATGAGCTTCAGGTCTGCACCTCTCGACGATGGCGCATGCTTCCTCGAGTCCCGCCTGAGCGGCTTCGATGATGGAGTGGACACGGGCGAGGACGAGGGGACGACGCTCTAGACGGGGGAGGCATTCGTTTCGTAGCTCGATGAGGTGTTGGAGGTCTTTGTCGCAGGTTCGGACGAGCTCGAGGCTTCGACGGACGTCGCTGGGGACTTGACCTTGGTCGAGGGTCCAGGCGACAAAGTTGTATGTTGCGTAGAAGGGATTCGGCATTTTAAACCAGGGGGGAGGGGGATAACCCCTTGTTAGGTTTGTGTTTTTTTAATTGTATAGCTTGATTTGAGACAGGTATGTAGATGAAAAGATATTGTCACTTTCAAAGATAGATTCGATTTTGAGTGCTTATGCTTGATGGACGCAAGCATCTATCTAGTCTACGATTCACCAAGGACTGTAAATATGACAACGTGAGGGGGGGAGGGAATGGTCTAGTCCGTGAAAAATCGAGACTTTGCACATTTACCATCCAATACATGAAAAAGAAACAAGGCGGTGGCTGAGTGTGCATAATACATGTATACATCCATCCATCCAATGTATATCTCAGAAATCAGAATCAGGCTCGGGGCATCAGGGAGAGTCACCCGACATTAGTGATTGGGCTGCTTCAGCTCAAGCATAAGCTCTCGAGACTAATGTAGTATTCCTGCAGTTGAATCACTCCCCTACTTTTTATTCGCTTGGGTAGAAAGTACAAGGGAATAAACGTTGGTGGCGGCGGTCAGGTAGGTATGCATACATGGGATGGCGTCCAGGGCTGAAAAAGGGCCAAGACAATATCAGTCGAGACAACACGGGATAAACTTATTGGGCTTTCAGGCGCTTTTTGTATACAGTGCGCGGTTGTGACTATGCAGCTTATTGGTTGACGTTGAAGCTATCACCAAATCACAATACCCGCATTAGGAAAGACAGTATTAAGTTAGATAGGTACATACAACCAAAGCCATACAACAACAATCTGGAAAACAAGTCAAGGGTTACCCTTCTCATACTGGCATGGTGACAACTGCGACAACCTCCCTTGGAGACCTATACCTGGTTCCATCACTGTGACTCAGCTTCTCCAGCCCAGGACACACCACAACCCTACGGCTCTGCTTGTCACTAAAGACAAACCTCCAGTCGCTGGGCTGAGACAACAGAATGTAGCCGAGCTTGGTACATTCTAAAATCACATCCTGCAGATGACTCGTCTGCGCCTGGCTCCCAGCGGCGTCCTGAGGCGCAAAGAAACGCAGAAAAGTGTTGAGCTCATTGGCCAAACCGCCAGCCTGCTGTGAAGCCTCCGCCACCGATACGGGGAGAGGCGTCCGGTCTGCTGGGGTGGGATGAAGGAGCAAGGTTGACAGGCTGCGCCATTTGGACAAGGCGAGGGATGTCGCTGAGGGAAGACAATGCGTCAGCCACTTTTGCTACAGATCACACTAGAGGGAGGGAGGGTTTGTTTGTTTACCTGGAGCTGTGCCGTTGTTTTCGGCTGAGGGGATCGTGCTGAGAAAGTCTCGCACCACTGGTGGGAGCATGGCCATGTTGCTTCCCGAGCTGAAGTCGAGGCTGCTGAAGATGACATGTGATAAAACATGGCGTAAACCGACTGGGCGGCTGCTAGGCTCCAGACATAGCGCTACAACAGTCATTGCGTCGAGACCTGAAGCGGCTGGGGAGTAACCGATGTGAACAAGGCTCTGGGCAAGAGTTTGTGCGTCGAGGTGAACTGGAGAGCGGTGATAGTGACTCTCGATGTGCTGGTAGAGGAGTTCTGATAGAGCGTGTAGTTCACCCTCGATCTGCTTGTCGGGGATTGCATCCAGGAGGAACTGGTTGAGGTCGACGTCGCTCTTGGAGGGCGTGACTGCCACCATCACGTCGTTCTTGGGCTCAATACCTCCATTGCTGACCTGGTTGAAGTTTGTCTGAGGTTGTCTCCGGCGTCGTCGGAAGAGGAAGAACACCGCAACAGCACCAAGAGCGATGCCAGCGACGATGCAGGCGATAGCGATGCCAGCAACTGCCCCGTCAGTGAGTCCTCTGTACTTCGCATCTTGTGCTGGGGCTGGTGTCGATTCTGATGTCGATGTCGACGTCGGTATTGACGTTGCATCTTCGTCGGCGGGACGAGTTATCGACGTCCTTGATGCCGCTTCCCCATCTTGGGGTTGTGACGCCCCCTTTGCCGCTTCGTCTGAACCTGTTGGATTTGTGGTTTTCGCCTCCCCAGATGTCACCAAAGGTCCCGGAAAATTGATTGCTTCACTCGGGTCGTAGTATATTGTGGCATCGCTCATGGCTTCTGTCACTGTTACCTCGATGAATCCATGCGTTGGATCAGCAACCGTCACAGTCTGCCCAACCGTCACTGGCGCCTGGGTCCAGCGCAGATCAGCCCTGGTCACACTTTTAACAGACATTTTTTTTGGTCGTGATTGTGTAATATAAAGGACACAAAAACCAAGAATGAGGAAAGATATAGGGTCCAGAAAAGATTGGTAGACCGTCCAGGAGGAGTGTTCAAGGGATGGGAAGCAAGTTGAAAGAAACGAGGCACACAAATATTAAAGACTCCGTGTTAGAGAGTGCCTTGGGGCTCTTCGTTTTAAAGAGCAACAACAAACCCTCACAGGTAGATCCAAACTCTGCCCCGTCCCCTCCCCTCCAGGAGCTGAAAAGCCCCCTTGTAAGCCACACACCGGCAAACGAATGCAATGCGAGTCTCGACACCAGGCTTCGCAAGGGTTGTCTCACCATGATAATGCAGCTGGTCACTGCCAAGCCAGCCTGCAGGAAGGGGTGTGAGTATGTGTGTGTGTGTGCGGTAAGGTCCGCCAGCCTCGTTTTCGTTTCTCGTCGAGGAAACTCGGCTGTGAGCTTCTACTTCTCTCTCTCTCTGTGTTCGACATCTGTCAGGACAACAAGACTAGATTGTCGAGCAAAGATGGAGGAGCAACCAGACTTGGCCATCTCGATCGATCTGGGAACCACCTTTACAGGTAAAACCTCCAACTTCCATGAGATCAGATCAACTCAAGCTCACACTCCCCAGGTGTCGCCTGGATGAGGCGAGGAGCTCCCGTCCAGATCGTCAGCGACTGGCCCGGTAGCGACGACCGAGGCGACCGCAAGGTGCCGACGACGCTGATATACAATTCCGACGGGAGCATATCGTCCTGGGGCTTCATGTGCGCCGACGACGACGACACTTCACCAACCAAGACGCGCCGCGACTTCTTCAAGATCTTCCTCGATCCAGATATGCTGGCCGGCGCTCAGCAGCAGGGCCTTTCCAACGCGCCTCGTAGCGTCGACGAGGCTCGTCAATTCGTCAGCGACTACCTCAGGAAAGTATACGATCATCTCAAGGACAGTATTGAGATGAGAATGGGTATCAGGCACGTTGGCGGTTGGAAGTCAATGGCTGTGACCTTTTTGTTCAGTGTCCCGACCACTTGGACGAGCATGGCCATCACCAACGTCTTCAAAGGCGCCATTCACGACGCTGGCTTCGGTGTCGAGGGCCCGCGACACTCAGCTCTAGTAGATCTCACAGAATCCGAAGCCGCAGCTGTTGCGACTCTCAAGGCCCGCGCCATCGACCTCAAAATGAACAACATCTTCCTAACCGTAGACGCAGGCGGAGGAACCACAGACTTGGCCCTCATGCGCGTCACATCGACAGACACCAACTTCCCGCAAATGTCTCCAGTTGCTGCTGTCAGCGGTGTAGGCGTAGGCTCATCCCTCATCGACCGCGCCTTTGCCAGACTCGTAGCCCAGCGTCTGGTCGCAAACCCAGATTTCAAGCTACCCATGGACTTTGCGGCGCGGATGGCGAGAAGTCCCGGCTTCAAGAGTGTCAAGCACAAGTTTGGCGAGCGAGTGTATATGCAGCAGGTATACAGGATCATCATGGAGGGCGTGGGATACGACGTCAACCATGCTGGTCTCCAAATTGAGAATGGGCGGATGCTATTTTCCATGTCAGTTCTCTTGGCCATAAGAAGCAAATTGGCGGCTAAAACGAACTAGACAAGAAATCCAGGCCCTGTTTGACGTTCAGATCGAAGCCATCACCAGGCGGATACGAGAGCGGCTCGATTGGCTTGCAGAAAAGGGTCACCGAGAACAAGTGGTAAGAACCATCTACCTCCTTCTCGGCCGTAGCTAACACCATAATAAGGAGTATGTAATCCTCTCAGGAGGTCTAGGGAGTTCGGCGTACGTGCGTGACATGCTCCAGCAGCATCTAACAAGCCTCCAACACCCGAACGCTCGCAACATAATAGTCATCCCCTCGCAAGAACCACAACTCGTCGTCGCCCGCGGTGTCCTCGAGAACAAGAGGCAGATGATGGAATCGGGCAACAAGTCTGTCCTCTCAAATTGGATTGCCCGCGCAAGTTACGGTGTCATAGTCCAAGAGGTGTACTCGCCAGCCAAGCACTTTGACGAGGATGTCCGGCCAGATCCTTTTGAAGTGGGCAAGAAGTGGGCAACAAATCAGATCCAGTGGTTAATCAAGAAGGTATGCGTCATCTGCTCAGCAGCTCCCAAGAGTTGGCATGTTGACATGTTGACATGTATCAGGGGGACAAAGTCAGCCCGGATACTCCCATAGTCCACAGCTTCGAGATCAGGTTGAAAGAGGGAGATACGACAAGAGCCTGGGACGCCGAAATTGTCGTCTCCAACAATGAGCCTGACTGGCTTCCCAGAAGCCTGAGGCAAGGTACGTTGATTCTCAGTCAAGAGTTTCGGATCTGTCTGTAGCTGACATGCACAGCCGGTGCAATGAAGCTCTGCTCAGTAAAGAGTAACCTCGCCGGCATCCAACAACACCAGCTCGTCCTCAAGGAGAAGCGAGGAACATGTTTCCGTCGCGGTATCAAGTTTTACATATGTCGCTTCGACGTCCGGGTCATCGTGGCCCCCGCCGATCTCAGGTTCGAGCTATGGTTTGGCGGCACAAAGTTCTCGGGCAATCATCAGCCCATCGCTGTCCAGTGGAACGCTGCAGGGACGCAAATGTCGAGCGGTTGAAGTTGAAGCGGGCACGCAAGAGAGGCCATTCCCGTCAACAATAGACAGGGTGTTGACACGACACTCCCCGGCTGCCTTGGAATAAATGACATTACTATACCCAGTTCGGTTGCCTTTCTAACCATACTATAACATCCCATCCATTTTCCTAAACGCCGTGGTGCTTGGTCATATGGTACCTTTCCCAGTAATTAGTACAACTTGTCAGCACTCCCCTTCCTCGCAATCATAACGGCAACACCTCCAAAAACATAGTCCTCACTCCTCCCAACATGTTTCCAAAAGACACGCATCGAGCGTTTAGGATGGCCTCTTGAAAGGGTGGGCCTCGGTGTTGAGCACCCACTCGTCAAGGCTGATGACACTAGGCTCAGAGAAGAGGAGGAGGTAATACTTGAGAGTCTCGGCAATCCAGAAGCTCTCCATCTCGTCCTTCAAGCCAGGCTCCGAGTTGTTCAACACGTCGTCAATAGCACTGTTAGCAAACTCGGTTCGAGTCGCCCTAACCGTAGCCTGGAACATCTGCCAACCCTTGTCCATCCATGTAGTGTCGCCTGTAATACGGTACATGTACCAAACAGACTCAATCGCCTCAGGGCTATATCAATATTAGTCAAAGGTCAATGAAGAAGCAGAAAGCAAACTATGACTTACCGGAGGATATATGACTTGTTGATAATGTCGGTGTATCCTGGGGGAAGCTTCTCCCTCTCGAGCTTGGCCTTGACAAACTCTTCATGAGACAGTGGCTTCTCGGGTTGCTGGGCATGCCTGTTGGCAAAGCTGTCCGGCATAGTAGGGATTTGTCCGCCAGTGGTGCTAGCTCCTTCTTGCGCAGCTGCCGGCTTCTTCTCCGACTCGGTCTCGCTTAATTCAGTCTTTTCCGTCTCATCCTTGTTCAGACCCAACTTCGCCTTAAGAGAGTCGGGAAGCTCTGATCCAAACTCCGAGTCGTCCTCCTCCATTGATCGGTCCAGCTCAGGCATGGGAATACCAGCTCTCTTGACGAGCTTCGACAGCCCCTCTCCAGCAGCTGGAGCACCCTCGGCCTTGGCTATGGGCTCGGAGCCAGTGCTCAAATCATCCGGTCTATGCGGCTGCTCTGCAGCTGCCTCATTCTCCTTGGGCTGGGGAACTAGAGGGTCACTAGCCTTCTTGACTTCCTTGGGCTTGGGAATCAAGGGCTCAGCTCCAATACTAAGATCAACCGACTCCTCAACTGCCTTGCCATTGGGGACGACGGGCTCAGAAGCCGCCTTGACGGCCTCGGATGCAGCCTTGCCTGGGATCAAGGGCTCGGGGGCCACCTCTTTAGCAACTTCAGGGGCAGCCTTCTCAACGAGCTTTTGCTGCTCCTCAGCCTTCTCCCACTTGGCAAGTGCGTTCAGGCGCCATTCCAAGGACGGGTCAAGGTCCTCATACCATGTCGATTCATTGAATGGGCACTTCTCCAGCGCGGGGCATGCAACCAGGTGAGCGTATTCGGGCATGAGGCCAGTAGGAGTGGACTGGTAAGCCCACACGCAGCCATCAGTCAGCTTCTTAGCCTTGTCGATGTCGCCGTCACGTCCAAAGATCTTGCCACCCAGTCCGTACATGCCACCGATGAAGCATGTAAGATGTGTCATTTCATATGACTTGGACCATTCGCTGTCACCTTTCTTAGAAGTAGTCATCTTTCCGGTGAAGAAGACGTCCCAGCCATCCTCCTTGACCATAGGGCGGTAGAGCAGCCACTCATTGATGGCATCAATGGTATCCTCATAGAGCTTGCGGTACTTTGGCTCGAGGCCATTCAGGAGAAGATATTGCTATCTCAAGTCAGCTTATGTTTGTTACACCATGAACATGTATGTCACTTACCTTGGCGAAATACTCGTAAGCTGAGTCCTGTGCCCCTCCCATATGAAATTGGCCATATGCATAGGAACCAGGAACAAGACCTTGAGGCTCGCACTCCCAGCTCACCGAAGAGCCGTCGGCAGCCAGAGGCGGCGGCTGGTTAGTAACAGGCTTGGACTCTTCCTTCTCCTCCGCCTTGTATGGCTCACCGAGAGCAGGGGGCGGAGGGGGCACATCACGGCGACGCAGCTTATCCTCCCAGCGGCTATCCGCCTGAGGCAGTTGTGCGGGGGTTACTGCATCAGCCGGCTGGTTGTCACCCCCAGGGATGAAGCCTTGAGGTTGCTTGGTCAGGTCGGCGCCTTCAACCTGTCCCTGTGCTTCATTACTGAGTGTCTGCTTGAGAGTAGTCGCCGTCTTGTTGCATCCCGAGGCATTGATCTTCTCAGGGAAAAGACCAGGGATCTCGGTACCATCCTCCTGCATCTGGACGAGGGCATTGGTGATGCGGGCAACAGCATCATAGTACTTGGCCTCACCCGTGAGTTGAGCGAGACGTGTGAACTCCATCGAAAGTGATGCAAGCTCTGCAATGCTGACGACGCTGGCGCGATGAGGCTGAGATGAGTACGGAGCACGCCACCGGTAATAGAGAAGAGGCATTCGGTTAGGTGTATCAAAGGCGCCCATGAGAATCTCGGCAAGCTCAACGGCCTTGTCGAGCAAGATCTTGTATTTACCGTTAGGACCGCCACTGACATCGTAGGCGCCGATAAGACCTCCAAGGTAACGAATTGTGGTCTCGAAAACGGGGATATCATTGCGATCGGTGTAAGTGAAGTCGATCTTGGCAACAGCATTGGCGGCCTCATCAAACTCTTCCTTCATATCGGCAATCCAGAGTGTATCGAGTGAGTCAACAAGAGTTGCACCCCAGCCGCCAAAGGTCTCGCGCCACTTCATGGACAGAGGCAAGAGCTCGTCATGCATAAAGGCATACTTGCGATAACCGGCCCAAGCCCGCACCAGCTCCGCCTTGACACGCTGCCTTCGCTCGAGGCGGACCTTCCTGGTTCCTTCATCCTCGGGTTGGAAGTCAAACTGAATCCTGTTCATATCGGGAGCCGTGCCAGTCGGGATAGGGATGATGGACTCGGCGGGGAGAGGGAAGTTCTCCTTGGGCTTGGTCCAGTGGATCTTAGAACCATCAACATGGACACGAGGCTGATCTGGGTTATCGGCTGTAACTGGCGGGTCCTTGACCTGTACGGCGGGTATCTCAGGAGCGGTCTGCTCCTCGGGCTTCTTGATTCCTTCGGTGCCGGCATTGGCTTGACCTTGGGTGTTTTCTTGTGCAGGTTTCTCGGCATCGGGAATGGTCTTTTCAGCTTCGGGAAGAGTCTTGCCAGCAGCCTCGACCTTTTCGTTGATAGCCTCAATGCTCTCGGGAGGAGTCTTGTCCTCGCTAGTCTCAACCTTTTCAGGCAGGTTGCTGTCTCCCTGAGGGACGGCTGGCCTCGGGATAGAATCGGAATCCTTGCCCTCTGAGTTTGGCAGCTCTAACACAGGCGGCACAACGGCAGGCTCAAAGACTTCTTTAGAGCCTTCGACCGGCGGTGGCTGAGCGACTGGAGGCTGTACCGGAGGTTGTTGGATCGCATTGTATTCGGCCGATCGTGCCCATGAGTTCTGGAGATATCGATAGAGGATGAAAACCAGAAAGACGGAGATTATGGTGTAGAAGCGACCACGTCGACGTAGCGGAAGCATTGCGGCGGATCGCGGCTCGCCGAGGCGAGGCTTTTCGAAACTTGTGTCGACGTGGGAGATGAGAGTCGAGATGGAGTGTCTCGAGAGTAGAGAAGGGGTTCGTTGGTCGGGAAGTTCGTGTATTACACTGGGAGCAGCATGCCGTAGCTAACGTTATAGATCTTCAATACGCTTCCCCCCTGTACTATAAGCAAGCAAAGATGCAACAAGACAGAGGCTAGTTGGAGACCTCGAAAGAATGATGACAGAAAGAGGCTAAAGCGAAGATGAAGGAACCCAACGGCGCAAGGGACACAGAGAGGGAGAGTGGTCGCGTCTGCTGCAGGACAAGACGGTTAAGTCAGATCCCATTCCAGAGCCAACGAGGGAAGGCAGTTGATTCTTGGCAAAAGAGGGACGTCTTCCTGCAGCCGCTGGTTGGTTGAATGGCCTGAAGCAGCCCCCTATTCCTGCGCTAACATTAGCATCCTCTAGCAGGGGCTTCCCGTGCCTGGGACGTTTAGGGGGGTCGCAGATGGATCAGCAACGTTTTTACAACAAGCCCGCACAAACGCTAACCTAGCAAAAGGATAAATTTAGAGGTGGTATTCCGTTATTATGGTTATTTGAAAGGAATGAGGTAGGTTGCAGCCAGGTACGGATAATTGGGAAGCATTTGATCCGGTTACGATAAGTTACTTCCAAGTAGTACACGTGCACAGGACTCGAGCACCTTGTATTACACCAGAGGTCAATGTGCTGGCCAAACAAGAAACAATGCAGTGAATAAATGGGCCTTTTGTGTTTCTGTTTCCTCTAGGTACTCTATAGTCTATTCACAACCACCTCGACTCCATATAATCGTCAACAAACGCATCATGTTCCTGTAGACGCGCAACCTCTCCACTCTCAAGTGCTACAGTCCCCTATTCCCGACGTCAACTTGGACCTCTCTCTCCACTCCCTGCCAACAATCCAGGGGTTCTAAATCTCTGGTCCTGGAACCATGCCTAAACGGGCACTCCGACCATTGAGCTTGTGCCTCTTTGGCGACGCCATTGCCGCGCAGCTCTTGGCACGTGCCTCTGGTGAAGATGCTTGTGAGGACTCTGAACCAACGCTGTGCCGGTAAACCGAGACAACTGTCGACCTCCTCGTGAGGCTTGAGAGGCTGAGATATAAGAGCCTTTGCAATCCATCAAATAATTATCTGCCGCAAGGAGAGAATGCTGTCTTCTGATTTTGGTCAATAAATACAGCCATCCCACAACCGATGCAAATGTCTAAGACTCAACTCCCTCCGCCAAGCCTGGAGGTACAGCTACTCCATGCCGTCCTATGGCATCCAGGCAAAGTCTTTGACACAAGTCATGACAACTACATATAACCTGAGGAGTAATCCAGGAAAGGAGATAGGCGGAGCAGTCTCCTCCGTTGATGCTCCACCATCAGCAACATAGCTCTGTACTAGTGGGCCTCGGATCTCAACAACAACAGCCTAAATCATCTCCCCTGTGGCTTAGTTGGCTAAAGCGTCCGACTGTTATTACCAGACAATCGGGAGATCGGAAGTTCGAGCCTTCCCGGGGGAGCTATTCAGCTCAGATTCACTTTTTGCTTATGGCCACTATTTTTGGTGTTGTGACTTGAGCTTCTAGACACTGCCCACCACCACCAGAACTTGCACAAGCCAGCACTAGGCACCTGGCAAGCCTAGACTTTTGCCCTAGTCTGGCACAGTTGACAATTAGGTAGCTTAGCCAACATGGACATGGGTGTCGCCTAGGCGGCTGGTGTGTGTTTGCTCTCAATTGTGTACCCTATACTGGAATGGCGTTTCATTGTAGCTCGACCTGGATACCAAGCCATGTGACCGGGCAGTGAGTCAATTGGGCAACGTTTGGGTTGTAATGATCCGAAAGTAGGTGAAATTTGTATTAGTACTTAGCAAGACAAGTAGTATTTCGAAGGGTTGAGATGACATGAGGAAAGGCAAGTTAGATAGGGGACGAATTAGACAAGACATCACCTGCATGGCAATTTTATGGCAAAGACACGAGATGAACGAAAGCAAACAAGTCTCTAACATTATACTCAAAACTAAACTAGCTTAATTATTCATTTCAACTCCACGGGATATCAGTGTCAGACTGATTCGGCGAATACTGACCTGAAGCGACACTCTGAGCCCGATGTCTACATGCAGACTGAGACTCACTCACCCAGGAACATTGGCGACGAATTCTTGGCATATATGAGAGGCAAGTCAACTATTTCTCGTGTGACAATGAGATTGACCCGGCCATTTAGCAAGAGGTACTGATGACCACTCTTGGTGGCACCGGCGAGGAGTTAAATTTCTATAGCACTTTTCGTTTGTAGCCGAACATCATCTCAACGCAGACTGGAAGGCCCGTAGTCAGCTCTAAGCTCGCTAGCCTGTCGGCAAACTGATCAATTGTCCATCCTCGTTGAGGCAGCTGTTTGTCCCAGCTCCGAAACTCAGCGCGACAACCAACTGGCCCAGCGGCAAGGCCTCTTGCCCTCAACTATGGCAAGTACGACGAGTAGTTCCCCATGCAAAAGAACAATCGGAGGCCACGTCGTTGCTGTTCCTAGAAAAACAATGTGCAAAAACACCACAGCAAAAAGAAATCAATCTTTGAGAACAGCAAAAAATCAACTCCCCGAGGTGGGCTCGAACCACCAACCTCCTGATTAACAGTCAGACGCGCTAGCCAATTGCGCCATCGGGGAGAGGCTTTATTTGTTGTTGAAGAAGGGGGTGTTACTAGGGGCTATGATGTGTTGATGTGGAAGTGTGGGGAGACAGGGGGATCTGACCGCAACTCACACATCTGGTGTGAAACCTACTGTAGTGGATTATGCATCATTCAAGGCATAAAACTGCTTTCATAAACTTTCAAGTTGTCCGGTGAGTTAGTAAAGTCTAACGTTGTTTCGCTCAACATCGCGATTGGGCTTGATCGGAACTCAATAGTGCCTCATAGTTCTGTTTTAGCCAGACCAACTCATACGAAGTCGTTGAACCCGTCTACGTGTCTGCGAATGAGAATACATATGTTTCCATACGGGTTACCAAATTGAGGTGATCCCCGGATTTGCAAGAGCGGAGCTGGCGATTGTAACGTTTCTCTGCATGCCAAGCTAAGAAACAATCGCTTGGAGATCATGGAGAGAGCTGTAATTAAAGAGACGTGCTGAACAGCCAGAAAAAAGAGAATAAAGTATCGTGCTACTCCTTGATTTATGCATATCATGATAAATGATTATCCACTCATTTGGTCCGCCTCTGATCTGGCTGGCTGAGACTCACAAAAAGTTCAGCTGAGCTGAGTACTAAAATGGTGACATGGAGACGCTACGGAAATAACCCCCTGCGAGAACCCCCCCAGTCTTTACGTTTTCGATCCGAAAGGATTGCCGAATTGCGTGGCCCAGGAGGAATCTGGTCTTTAATGTCACCCTGTAGTTAGGTTAGCACACAGATATCATGTCACTTTCTTTTACCGAGTTGTTCCTCTTTTCCGTCCTTATCAACTCTCCCTCACGACAATTTCGGTAACGCTGTCGTCCTCTCGAAGCCAGCTTGAGCCATGGCAAACTCAACTCCTCAGGAGCAGAGGGTTGCAGTTATTGGCCTTGGTGCGTACAGATCGCCGTCTTTGTTGAAGCCCCGCTGATTTTTGAGTTCTCGCTTCCCAGGGGCCATGGGGATCGTCGCTGTTAAGAATCTACTAGAGGAAGGGTTCGACGTCACTGGCTTCGACCGCAATGGTTATGTTGGAGGATTATGGCACTTTACTGAGGATGAAGACACTTTGAGTGTGCTTGAATGTAAGTTTACCGCCCAATTGAAAGTCGTGGCGGAGGTTCTGAAGAGTTCTAGCAACCATTGTAAATGTCTCTATCTCTCGGGTCAGTAACGCCGCCTGTTTCTCATCGTAGCCTAAGTAAATATCTTACAATGCCCAGGGTTGCTATACAGATTTTCCCTTTAAAAGGGGTATGTATTACCCTGCATGTACATGTAAGACTCTGTTGCGCTGACGTTTCTAGGAACACCCCCCTTCTGTGCTGCAAAACAGGTCAATGAATACCTCGAGAACTATGTCGACCATTTCGACCTACGACCTCATCTGCGGCTGAACACAGCAGTTAAACACGTCGCTAGAGAGGAAAAATCTAACAGATGGCGACTGGACTTTGAACTTGCGCCCTCGGAGTACTACGATAAAGTTGTCATCGCCACAGGGCCGCATCTGAACCCTGTTATGCCTGATATCCATGGATCCAGCTTGTTTTCTGGGAGGATCATTCACTCGAAATCATTCAAGAGGTAGGAAAATATTCGCCACTTTATAGCAAACCTCGATGTCTAATGGATTATAGGCCTGAAGCATTCACTGGCAAGAAAGTCGTCGTCCTGGGGCTTGGCAACACAGGCAGTGATATTGCTGACATATTGGTCGGACACGCCTCAAGCATATGTATCTCCCATAACCATGGTGCCCTTGTCGTAAGTTCTCTGCTCGTTCATTCCTCCGGCTCTCCTCTTACCTACCGTCAAGCTTCCCCGTGACATCGACAATGTCACCGGATCCAAAGGCCTCACCCATCGATTCTCGGTCATTCTCGGCTTTCTAGAGAGATGGTGTCCGTCCCTTGCCGAAACTCTGTTCAACCGCAAGGCTAGGTCCATCATGAGCAAAGCATTTGGTGATGTCGACCCGGCATGGAGATTGGACCCGGCACCCTCCGTCAAAGTAACAAACCCGGTAGTCTCGGACACCTTGATCAACAGACTACGGGCTGGGGAGATCAAAACAATTCCTGGGGTCAAGAAGGTCACGGGCCCAAACGAGTTGGAGCTGGCAGATGGGCAAGTGGTGGAAGCCGATGCTATAATTTGCTGCACAGGGTACAAGAACGGCTTCGACATCTTGGACCCTGAAGTAGACCCATCTGACAAGCCATCTATAGCATGGCTCAAGGCATGGGGATCCAAGGATCGTCCCTTGCCACGTCTGTACCGGAATGTCTTCTCTCTCAAGCAACCAGACTCTCTCGCGTTCCTTGGTTGCACTTGGTTTATTACCAGTGCATTCTGTCTGGCTGACTTGACGAGCATGTGTATCGCCCAAGTTTGGGCCGGACACTCCAAGTTACCGCCACAACCTGAAATGAATTGCTGGATGGACCAGCAAGAGCAGCGTATCAGCAAACTCGCGCAACGAGGAACAGTTATCCCAGCCTCGGTGCCAGCCCGTGAGTGGCTAGTATGGGCTGACCGAACAGCTGGCATGGGCGTGGAGGAGCATCTTGGATGGGGATGGAAGGGATGGCTGTTCTGGTGGAGGGAAAGACCTCTCTGGAAGATGCTCATGGACGGACCGCAGACTGCAGCGGCTTGGAGACTCTTTGACGGGAAGAGGAAGAAGTGGGATGGAGCAAGGGCTGAGATTGAGAGGGCAAACGAGGTCGATGGGTTTGACAAGGAGAAACAAACATGATGTGCGCGGCTGTCACCTATTTCATGAGATAGCATGACATCGGCTTTGACCATGTTTGGTCTCTTTGAAGCTCGATTGCCCTGGTCAGGCAATGAACTATTTTCCAACCCTGCGGCGTCCCTCTCTGCCCAAGACACTGTGATTTGATCTGGCCCATTGTGGGAGAGCCCCGTTTTTTGTCGACTTTGTTTCTAGTTGATATATAAATTTAAGCCTTGGGAACCTACGAAATCCATGCCAGAACCATAGTAACAGAACACCGTAGTACCGTAACTTTGGAATCGGAAGAACTGAAAATCGAGGCATGGCCTTCATCGACCTCAGGCTTGCGGTTGCAAAACCACCATAGGACACATCTTGACGACGGGATCTCAACCAATGAGATCACAGAATTGGCTTAATCCCCTGTGGCTTAGTTGGCTAAAGCGTCCGACTGTTACTTTCAGACAATCGGGAGATCGGAAGTTCGAGCCTTCCCGGGGGAGCATATATGCTCAACTCATCTTTTTGCCTGGCGATGCAGTGTGTTCTTTACTCCTTCGTATGAACTGCTCATCTGTGGTGCTATACGCGAATATGGATCAAGGCACACAAGGTTCAGCTCGATGTTGGGTGGATTGGTGGATATTCTTTTTGCCCTTTCTGCTTGGTGGATGCCATCACACCTCACTGGCTCTGGGTCGTGGTAAGCCTTAAACTGGTGAACAATAGATTAGTCGAAGATGAAGTTTAGTTGACCGATTGTAGTTGTGGTCTCAACTCAGGTAAACACCGGACACTGTTCTGTTTTAACACGGGGTGGTTTCTTCGTAAGAGTGAGACTGTTATTCACGGGATGACCACCCCAGCTTAACAAAGGCCTCGAAAACTTGCATAACATAGGTATCAATACTAACTTAATCTTATGAAAGATGTTGATTGGATTGACCCTTTATAACATGACACAAGGTTAACTTTGCAGTGTTTAATGGCTGACGGTGCCATCAATGCTTTCTTCAAGGCTTTATAAAGACGGACTCTTGGAAGGGGCCCATCAGAAACTCACACCCTTCGAAAACAATACTGCCAAATTCCTACACATATCTGCACTTGAATTAATATTGTAATGCTATTGGCCGAGTTAAGCTATTATTTTGCATATGCTTGTTCAACTGTCATTGCCTAAAGGATACACAAAGTCATAGGGGCGTGAACTATCTCTTTGTTGACTTGCTCTCGAGTCTACCGGGGGCGGGGTTGATAAAACTGATGTCTTCCTTCACGTTTGCAACTGTTTACTTTTCGTTTAACATACCACTTCAACCTACAATCTTTAGGCCAACCCCAGAAACAACCACGGCATATTCTTATCGCACCCACTCAAACGGCTGCTCTATTTGGGCTGTTCAAACCATACATTATGCCCTGGTCCTAGTTTTCACTTAGATCAGGTGTTGATAACGACATCGAGGATCATGATCCAGTCTACAAAGCCCAAATGTTCCAGTCGTAGAGGAATGTCAGCAGGCCGAATGGCCCTTCACCTCCTATCCTCCTGATACGTGTTTCGCTCGAAGCGCTGGAGATATCTTTCGACAATAGGACAAGTCCATCGCCCATACCGAAACAACCAAGCTTCTAGACCGCTCACTGGATAGTTCTGTCATTCACACGACAAGTCATGATGGGATGTGTATCATTTGTCGCGATTTAAAACTTGATCTTGGTGAGTTGGTATCGGTTATGGAGAACCTACGTGTCCATTTCTGGGCATTCTTTTGAACCATGGCTACCCAGGGATTTGCGAGAGATAAGCTAGCTATTGAAGGGTTCCTCTGGGACAAAAAATCTGTTGAAACCGTGTCGGAAGAGCTTGATGAGGGGGTGCTAGAATGCACGATGACATCAACTGCTGCTTCAACCTGCCGAGCTGACACAAGCTGAAATGACGGGTTCTAGACCTATTCTTCTATAGCCACATGTAACTGAGGATAATAAATTGGGGAACACTTCAACTTCTAGCGAAGGATCAACAGACTTCTTCCTCGCAAGATATTTCTAGAAAAGATCGGCATCAAACTCAAAACATCAAAAGACCCTGAATCATTCCTCATGCAAACCGGCCCACATGGCTGTCTGTTCGGACCAGGGTGGAACCACTCAAAGGGTTTTTCGTATCCAGGATAAGTTTTTCGGAACGAGGATCTTCTTGTTGGTTGGATGTATTAGCTTCTAGAAAAAGAAGGGCCCTTTTAAAATAGAAAGATTGCGCGTCATGACGGAAGAGGCGATGGAAAGGTTTGAGGGTGGATGGGTATAAGTGAACCCTTTGTCGTCCATTTGACCTCTCATCTAAGCTCGATATCAACGCGAACAAGACTCCTCTTTCATCTTACCACTTCAATCAACTGTTTCATAAAAGATTCATTTATCATTCTATTTTTGATCAGAAACATGGCCCGCCAATGGCATCCCCGAGCAATCGCTCAAGTCACCCTCCGCAGCCTCCAATTCATCTTTGCCGTCATCAGCGCAGCACTCTACGGCGCCGACCTCTCTAACTGGTCCGCAACCAACACACATGCCGACGCAAGCTGGATCTATGCCGAAGTCGCCGCAGCTCTAGCTGCTTTTAGTTTAATAGCTCAATGGTGGCTCGCCCTTCCTCGCCCTGGATCTGTGGTCTGGGACTGTGTTATCAGCCTCCTTTGGCTTGTCACTGTTGCAGTGTTTGCCCAAAACATTTCCAACAGTGAGGATATGGAGCAGAATTCCTCCATCAACGGAATTAAAGCTGCTGTGGCGGTTGATGCTGTCAACTTGGCCCTCTGGGTTGCTTCAGTTGTGGAAGCTTGCTGGTGCTGTGGTGGACGACAGAAGCAGAAACAACCTACAACCGAGGAAGCTATGCAGGAGGTGGATATTTCCGAGAAGCAGAATATCAAAGATGAGAATAATAACACTAAAGAGAAGGATACGAAAATGGCACTTGATCCGCCACCATATGTCAAAGTATGATAATGGATCACGATGATAGGGACGGAAGACGCTGCAGGGGGACAGAACCGAAACGTAAGCAGAAGTGGGATCCTGTTATTTAAGTCTGTATGTGTTTAACTGGTTTATATGCTGGTTTAAAACTCCATTGATTACAAGAATTCATGCCCTTTGCTTGGACACTTCTAGAGGCCATTCTAGCCAACCCAACAAGTCTGGACTGAGTAATCCCCCTATTGCATCGAGAAGATGCGCCGCCCACCCATCCATAAACCAACATCGTTTCATCGTGTTGAACAAAGGGACGTAGTACGCTAATAAGAGAAGAGCCGGCGGCGCTTTCCGCTGAAGACACCCAACAAAGAGATCCTGTAGGCGGTAGAACCACCCAAACACAAGCTTGTTTGTCATTGGGCCGTTGAACCCCCCGTCAACGTCACCATAGTTGGCTTCGTAAACGTCACAGAGGGACTTGTGAGCCCTCAGAAATAGAACGGTATCCGGTGTTTCGTGGGATGCAATCCATGCCCGCAGCTTGTCCAGAGGCTCGATCCACTGGACGTGAGGGAATCCTTTGACGAGATACTCGGGTCTCGGGTCCTCCGGTTCGGGATCAGCACCACCGCCAAGGGGTGACATAAGCCCCGTGAATAATGTTGCAGGTTCAATGGATTGCCGAATCAACCTCACACCGTGTATTAGTGGTAGCCATCGTTGCGAGGCGATGTCTCCCACGCTGCAGAGGAGAAGGTCTTCAGGACTAGTAGGTCCTGCTGCAAAGGTACAGTAACAAACAAGTACGGAAGCAACGTATAGGGCACCGCAGTTTGTCTCGTTTAGGTTGGACAAAGTCTTGTTGAGCTCGGTCAATCCTAGCTCGGCGTGTTGCGCCGCGAGGGTGCGATTTCGAGCATGGCGTTCTGTCCCCTTGGGTTCTAGATAAGCAAGGTGGTATCCGGCTAGAGAATACGCAAGGTGGAGGACAAAATGGTATGATATTCCGATCTGAGGAACATTCCGTGCCCAGAAAACCGCAATGCTCTTCTGAGGGTCATCATAATCGTGCAGCGTCGCAGCAGTGTGGGTAATGAAATGGAATAGAAATTCAGCATCGGCAACGTTCAAAGGGCAGGCTATTGAAGTTGAAGCTGTTGAAGAAGACGCCGGAGTTGCGGCCGCGGATGGCGGAGAAGTCCCGGCCCGCTCCGGTTGATGTGGGAGCGGTCTCGTAAGGGCGGCCCAGTCCTTACGCGGCCGGCCTGGACCACGGCGCGGCGTCGTGGAGGGTTCTCCTTGGACGGCGCTTGAGTCGGGGGGTGACCTTGACGATGACGGGTCTTCACCAGTTGGCGGCAAAGGAGCGAAATCGCAGGGAATGCCGAAGCGCACGCAGTTGGCGCAAGCAGGCTTCACCTCGTCACACTGGCTTGGTCAGCACCGGACTGTAGTTGGATCGCTCGGAATTCGTGGGTGGATGCTAAACCGGAGGAGACGAACCTTGACTTTCCTCCTTTTACAGTTGAAGCAGCCATTTCTCGACTTGCGGTGAGGTCTTCTGGCAAGCTTAGAGACCCTTGCGGAGGAGAGGCTCTCGGGACCAGACGGTTGAGGCGTCATGGGCTCCCGCACGACACCCTGAAGGATGTATTGGTGAATAATGGCTTCAGGAGATGCAGCCAAGGCCACAGAGATGCCTGATGCTGATACACCGGCCCTCTGGTATGCTGTTTGGCCAGATTTCGTGATTCGAGTATGTTCCCGAGAAGCCGGGGATGTCTCAGAGGAGCCCAGCGGAAGCGCCGGACTGCTTCACCTTGGCGACCCGGAGAGATCAAGACAAATAATCGATATCTTTTGACCCTAGGATGATACTGACAACTCAATACTCGGGATCAGAGTGCCGAAGACGGGCGTCGTGAGATGCAGGGGATGGTCGGGTTGACTGTCTGTTAGTTCAGCCACGACCGGCACCTCGGGTATTCCAGAACAAAGACGGAAGGTGTGGGTCAGATATTGAGGATCTTGCGAGATCTATAAGCCAGCGTCATGCAGATCCTATCAAGGGCAAGCGGCAAAGAGGAAGAAACAGGCTCTTGTCAAGTTATGAGGCCGGTCAGTTTATGTGAAAGTGAAATGAAATGGGGATTGGTTGAGCGAGGGGAGTACTAAGTCGGCGGAGTTAACGGGCGTGGGTTTTTCGGATTTCTTGGAGCGAAAAATGTCCGATTTGCGACGACAGGCCGCTAATCCTCATTCAGCCACGGCTACGACGATGCCAGTGAGATGGAAGCCGATGATGGGCTGCAAGCACGCGACGAGGGTTGTGGGGTTTAAATGAGCTTACGAAGCGATTCGCAAGCTTCTTGTTTTCCGTTACCGACGGACGTCATGTAAATCACGACCCTTTTTTTTTTTATCCCCTCGTACCTATAAATGACAACGCCCCTGATTCCGCAAGACAAGATCGACTATCCCATCTATTTTAGAACTCGAGGTCAAGAATGCTTACACACCAATTGCCGCTGACTAACGGGTGAACTGCATGTTAGCGCCAGATTTCATCTTAACAAAGCCCCATCGCATGACGAATATTCTTATTAATTCTCCGACACTCGATTTTTTTTCGTCCTGAGGTTATTTTCCCCTTGAGTTTACAGCTCGGGAAATATGGTTCAAAGACGTGATGGAACCCTTTATGCGTCTTTTTCGGATCCGGCTCCCCGCTGCTCTTGACAAGATGATTCTTCAACTCAAACTGTCCACGATCCCTTAGATATTTACGCAATTCCGCATGACGACTGAACAGATCAAAGCTCAATTTCTGTCACCCTCTCGAATGGCATGTCTATCTCGCATTCGAATTCGGAATCGCGGACCGTATCGGCTGATGTTCGGGTTCTTGAGAAACCCCGGGGTCCGGAAGGTGGGGGAGTTGAGATGAGACCGCTCATCGTGCCCTCATGACCTTGGTTAGAGAAGGTACCTAAACAACTTGGGGTGGTTGTTGTCTTCTCATTCTTCCAACTCTCGAGACTATTGTAGATTCAACTGTTCTTATCGCAGCTTTTCCCGCAGAAATACTCCCATCATTTATAGGATTAGGCCTATCCCGGCTGACTAACAAGGATTCAAATATCCCTGTCATTCCTCTAGACTGAATGGCCACAGCGCCTTGAACGTCATCGAGCATTGCCCCAGCTACCTAGCTTGGCTAGTTCCCCAAATTCCCCCCTTCGACTCGCCCAACCTCCCTCTCTCGTTCACGACAAAGCGGTCGATACCGGACAAGCCATGTCTTCGTTCCGTCTCCTCATCGAGGACGGCCAGTTCCGAGATAGCCATGGGCGTCAAGTCGTCCTTCGCGGCATCAACGTTGCTGGCGATTCAAAGCTCCCTAGCGAACCCGATCAACCGTCTCACGTTGGCACCGACTTTTTCGACGGCGATAATGTCACATTTCACCAGCGTCCGTTCCCAAAGGAGGACGCGCGAATGCATTTTGCGCGACTGAAGCGCTACGGCTTCAATACCATTCGATACATCTTCACGTGGGAGGCGATCGAGGCTGCCGGGCCAGGACACTACGATGAGGAGTTCATCCAGCACACGATTGATATCCTGAGGATAGCCAAGGAGTATGGGTTCTACATATTCATGGATCCTCACCAAGATGTCTGGTCTCGATTTACAGGCGGCTCCGGCGCTCCCTTGTGGACTCTTTACGCTTGCGGACTCAACCCCCAGAGCTTTGCTGCGACCGAGGCGGCCATCGTTCAAAACACCTATCCCAACCCCGATGAGTTCCCCAAGATGATTTGGTCGACAAACTATTACCGACTTGCTGCCGGCACCATCTTCACACTGTACTTTGCTGGCAAGGACTTTGCCCCGAAGTGCATCATTGATGGAGTCAACATTCAGGATTATCTCCAGAGTCACTTCATGAATGCCTGCGGCCATCTGGCGCAACGGATACACGAGGCTGGCGATCTTGAGAACGATGTTGTTATTGGCTGGGAGAGCATGAATGAGCCCAACAAAGGCATGACGGGCTACAAGGATCTCAGCGTGATCCCCAAGGAGCATCCATTGAAGAAGGGAACTTGCCCCACGATGTGGCAGACCTTCCTGACTGGCATGGGACGTGCTTGTGAGGTTGACACATGGGACATGGGAGGACTTGGCCCTTACAAAACTGGAACTAAGCTCGTTGACCCCCACGGCGAGATTGCCTGGCTGCCCGCCGACTATGACGACTCAAGATACGGATGGAAGCGTGATCCAGGCTGGAAACTCGGCGAATGTATCTGGGCACAGCATGGCGTTTGGGATATGGAGACAGACACGCTTCTCCGGAAAGATTACTTTGCCAAGAACCCACGCACCGGCAAGGCCATTGACTATCCCGAGTTTACCAACACCTACTTTATGGATTGTTGGCGCAAATATGTCAAGATATGCCGAGGCATCCACAAGGACTGCATCATGCTCATGCAGTTCCCCACACTGGAGCTGCCGCCTGAGATCAAGGGAACCGAGGATGACGACCCGAGAATGGCCTTTACTCCTCACTATTACGATGGTATCACCCTCATGACGAAGCATTGGAATAGCACTTGGAATGTTGACGTGGTGGGTGTGTTACGAGGCAAGTACTGGCATCCAGCCCTGGCTATTAGGATTGGAGAGACAGCAATTCGCAATTGTCTCAAGGAACAGCTCGCAACACTCAGGAAAGAGGGTCTTGACCGCACCGGAAAGCATCCTTGTGTGTTGACAGAGTTTGGCATTCCATATGACATGGATGATAAGAAGGCATACAAGACTGGTGACTACTCTAGCCAGTCAGCAGCTCTTGATGCCAACTACTTTGCTGTTGAGGGGGCAGGACTTGAAGGTCATTGCCTGTGGGTGTACTGTGCAAGGAACGAGCACCAGCGAGGAGATTTCTGGAACGGCGAAGACTTGTCCATCCTGTCGCTGGATGACAAGCCTTTACCAGAATCACCTGTGCCGGAATTTTCTCAGTCGTCGCTGAATCTCGTCAAGACAGCCACCACAAACGCCAGCAACAATGCCAGCAAGGACGTGGCTGATGACCGAACTGTCACACCTGATAACCTCAAGCGAACACTCACAAACCCATCGATCAGCTCGGCGCCTTCTACAAAGGATCCTCAGCTGACCAATGCCCCCGGATACCGTGCCGCCGAAGCTTTTGTGCGACCTACTCCTACAGTCGTTTATGGCGATGTTCTCTCATCTGGGTTCAATCTGCGACAATGCACATATGAACTCAAGCTGAAGGCACCAAAGGATGCGCCCGATGAGGCGCCCACCGTTGTGTTCCTCCCGGAGTATCACTTCCCCAAGGACCAATGTGAGGTGGCTGTGTCATCTGGCAAGTGGGAGCTGAGCACAGATGATGACGAAGGAACAACGTTACAGAGGCTCAAGTGGTGGCACGCAGAGGGAGAGCAGAGCCTCAAGATCTCGGGCCTGGTGCGAAAGCACAATGTTCCTGTAGGCTCTGACGAGGAGGCAGGGTATCTGGAACAGTGCCAGCAGGGCTATGGATACAATTTTGGAAGCTGCAGTGTTATGTAACGCTTTAAGAGGAGGAGCAAAGGGTTTATTACTGCAATTCGGGTTTGGGTATAGGTAATTGACAGCATCTTTAGATGCGTATGGAGTTTAGGCTTGCGGTTTGAACAAGAGGAGGAATTACACGACTACACAGGTTGATAAAGTAACGTTAGACACACTGGTCCTCACATGCAATGCAATTCACTCAAGACATTGGGAAATTAGCGATACGATTTCACGGCCGGATACGAAGCGTGCTGCCGATCCATGGGTTAACCACGGAGGGCGCCAGCAAGGTCTGAAGTGCATGTAGCCAGCCCACTACAGTACTGTATCTCGGTCTATATCACGAACTTGGCCTTCGGTAGACTCCCTGCTTATGTAGCGGACCTCTTTAGTGTAACGCCACTATGAACTACAAACCAATTGCTCGGTCGGCGGGCAATGAATGGCATGGTCTGTGGAGAAGGCCAGGACCCAATGTCTTGGGTTGAAGAGTGGCCCCCCAGCTTTGAGACGACTTTGAATCTGGGTCAGCGGCCCCTCGTATTTGTCTGACTTGAGTTTGTGCCCTGGAACAGAACCAGGGGGGGCTTGCGTCAGTTAAGGGTTAAAGGCTGAGCCGAGCCAGGGCTGAGAACTGCTGGAGGCGACGGGACGCGGAACAAGGGGGCTCGCTGCCTTATCTGGGCTGCGTTAAGAGGACAATGGCGAGGTTGAGTTGATAGTTAAACGTCACCCCGAGGCTTTGCTTGCTTGCTTGCGTTCCTCTCCTGCGGAGCGCCTCACGATCCCCATCTGTGTATGCCTCTCAACCTTGACCACCCCCGTCAGCAAACGGCCGTACAACTGGCGGCCCCCTCATCAGAGACAGTTGGACGGACCCGATTCGCCAGGGACCCCCCCTCCACCAGGTCGCACAGCTAGCACACGCACGTCTGCGAGTGCGAGTGCTCTCTATCACACCCTGCCCACGCACCATCCCAACTGTCGCCAAGCGCCAGGCGCCTGCGGGCGAGCGAGACGGAGCAGTGGCTGGGTTTCTTTGAGGGGACGTGAGGAGGAGGATAAGGGCTTGAAAGAGTCCTGCCCGTCGCCAATGCCACGGGGCCGAGCGCCCTCCATTCTGTCGGTGGTACAGCACAGCACAGCACATTGGAGACTGTTGAGTTTGCGACTTATATCTGAGCCATTACACGTGGTGACTCGGAGGATAAGCAGGCCGGCCGCAGATCTGCTGCTACCTACTGTGCGGTAGAAAGGTAGGGCATCCATCCATCTCCATCTCTGGCAGCTGGATCCTTCTCCCCGTCCGCCGAGCAACACCAACACACCATCAACACCCGACTCAATCAACAACAAAAAACAACAATCCTCAATCCACTCCTCCAGCGCCCATCCTGGCCTGGCCCGGCCCAGCCCCGGTATCCTTGTCCATCCGACCCACTCAACTCCACGCCATGTTACTCCACCGCAGGCACAAGCCATGAATAGCGATAGCTTGCGACGGGTTTCCCGTCCCGCTGCCAATTTCGACCTGCCACCGGCTCCGGGTCAGGCTCAGGCACAGGCCCTTCATCCTCAACCTTCAGCGACGACGACGACGACGACGACTGCGACGACACAAGCATCGACAACAGCGTCTCACCAGGCTCTGGCAAAGGCCAGACTCCAGTCCTTCTCGCGGCCCAGCCTTCAGGACCTCGCCCTCGTCGACGGCTCCTCCACAGACCACACTCCCGCCTATGCCCTCTCTTCGACGGCTCCGTCCTCCTTCTCGTACCCTCCCGCTGTCGCCCCGGCCGTGAGCTCGCCCCCCCGGCCGCTGGGCTCATCCTCCTCCGACCTGCCGACGACCTCCGCACCCGCCCACTTCCTCCACCCCGTCTCATCTGCCTCGAGCTTACGTCCCCGAGCGTCGACCGCCAGCGCTTCCTCCTCCTCCTTGCACACGCCTCCGTCTCTGCCTCGAATTCTCACGTCGCCGTCCCTCTTTGATCCTCAGATCTCTGCCCATTTTGTTCCTCGAGGCGGGCTGCCCCCCGCGCCGCCGCCGCCCAACATGTATCCGGCTGGCCAGAGACATGTCTCGGGCACCGATCCCACGAGGCCATTCCAGGTCCCTCCGCCGCCGCCGCCCATGGGAGGTCCGAATGCCGGCCAGATGGGAACCATGATGAACCTGCCGCCTCCGCCGCCTCGATATCCCGCCGCGCCAGGCGCCTCCGGCGTAATGATCCCCCCACCTCCCGGCCCGCCTCCGGCGAGTGCCCTCGGCCAGCAGCCCCCGTGGCACGGCGCATTTGGGCGCATGTACGACGGGCGGCCTGGATTCAACATCCCGCCGCCGCCGCCCGGCCAGCACCAGCCGTACAACCCCAAGTTGCACGCCCAGATCGCCGCTGGGCAGACGGTTTCTATCCCTCCTCCGCCCCCGCCGACTGAGGCCATGAGTGCGACCTACATACCGCAAGGCGACACGTACGGAGAGGGCGTTGGTATCCCCGCCTTTGGTCTGGAAGACGGAACCCTGACTGCCAACTCGCAGACATCATGGCCAGTCACGACGCCTCAAAGCGGAACTGACACAAATGCCACTACTCCCATGGACGGCCTGCACTCGGCTACTAACTCGCAGCCGCGAGGTGCTTCCAACTCGTCCAACGCGACTGCCATCCCACCGGAGGTAGCTTCCCAGTGGCCCCTCGATACCGTCCTGATCTGGCTGGCCAAGAACCAGTTCTCCAAGGACTGGCAGGAGACGTTCAAGGCCCTCAACCTGCAGGGGACCCAGTTCCTCGAGCTCGGTAGCGGTCACGGAGGCCGCGGCAACTTTGGAATGATGCATCAGCAAGTATATCCTAGACTCGCCCAAGAGTGCACCAACAGCGGCACCGGCTGGGACCAGCCCCGTGAGCGCGAGGAGGGCAAGAGAATGCGACGGCTCATCAGAAGCATTGTGACGGGCCGACCAGCTGATACGTCAAAGATCTCAAGCTCCCACGGCCACAAAGAGTCCCTCAACGGCGGACATGGGAACAACTTACCAAGTGCTGGAACTGACCCCATGGATTCGCCCAACGTTTGTTTCCCTGATTGGCTTGTAATTGTTCCTTGCTGACTTCTCTGCAGACGCCTCTTACGGCACCTGGTCCTGGCTTTAGCACTCGGCGCTTCTCTCAGACGAGGGCGACGACAATGCCTAACAGCTTCAGCAGCACCAACATCGCCACCGATTCAAATCATCGAAATATTCTAAAGCATGTTGATACAGACGGTGCTCGTCGCCACAGCCCCAACGTCAGCGAGTCTGGCGAGGGAGCAACATTCCGTGGAGCCGCCGCACGATCAGCGAGTCCCAATGGCAGTCCTGGCATTCCTCCGGCGCTATTCACATCTTCAACTACACCTGTGCTCTCACAGTCCCCTAACACAATCAAAGCTGGACATCGATCACGGAGCAGTCTGGATTCTGTCTCGTCAAGTATCGCCATCTATGGATCTGGAGTCCCCCCCGATGCTGCGACCATGCTTAACCGAAGCATGAATTTGGGAGATATGGTTCATGGCAACCGAAGTCACGACATTCGATCTCGTCAGTCTCCTCTGGAAGCAGGAGAGCGGTCAGCAGGCGGTGAGACACCAGCTTCAGCCAAAGACTCCAAGAGCTTCCTCAGTTTTCTGTCAAGAAAGAAGAGGCAAAATCCCGAAGAGATGGACTCTCCAACTTCACCTCAAGGTACCATGAAACCTATGGGATTGGGGGTCCGAGGAATGAACGGCAGTGATACCAACCTGGATCATCCAGCAACGGGCTTTGGGCCTGATGACAGAAACGGCCACATGGCACATCAACGACCAAGACGAATCAACCCAGTAAGAACCTATGTTCTGGCGACTATGGACTATTGGAACTTCAGAATGTGCGACATTACTGAGGCAGAGTCACCTGCAGAGGTTCGACAAGTCATCTGTATGCATCTAGGTCTGGGTGACTTTGAGAACTCTTATATCTACCTCACTGAAGTTGGAAAGTTTGACCACATGGATCCTCTGGACGATCAGAGTCTTCTGACAGTGAAGAGAGTCAAGGGTGACCCTCTTGGAACACTAAAGTTTTTCGTTACTCCGCCTGGAGTGCCTCCTGCTAACAGCCTGAACATGGCCGAAACTGTTCCAGCTTCGCTGGCCCCTGGCTACCTTGCCCCAGGAACATCACCCGATGATACGCAACGAAATAGCAGGCAGCGATCTAGCTCATCGCCGCCGACGTCTCGGTCAAACACGCTGACAGATGACAAGATCGATGAGAAGACTCAGAAGACTCTAGAACAGGAGGCAAGCACCTACAGAGCCGAGATGGAGAGGAAGCAGCGCGAGTATCTCGCCAAGAGGAAGATGGCTGCAAAGAGCAGTCCATCTGAGTCGATTGGTCCTGGTATTGTCGGCAGAAATGTCGACTTTGACCAACCTCGAGAATCACCGTACGAAGACAAGCGCCCTGATCAATTATTCCCTCAAAGAAGACCTCCGGCACCGCCCAGCGACCCATCTGCAACACTGATCAAAGCCAATTCCTTGAGTAAGAAGACAGGTCAGGGTCTACGATCATCCAGCAGCAGCCTCGAGGGCTATCCTACGCCTAGACACCCGCCGATGGTCACTGGAGAGAGCGAGATGACTGAGAAGGGCAAGAAGGCTAAGCTTGTGCCCCAGGCAAGCGGTGGCATTGGCATTGGAGCAGCGCTCGCAGGTATGGGAAGGAACCTGAGCGCGATTGGACAGTCCAATGTCAAGAATAATCGTGGCGTATCCCCCAACCGGATGTCGACGCAGCCAATCCCCGGAGGTAAGGACCGCAAATCTAGCGTTGATTTCTTTCAGCACAACATGGGTGGAAGCAGTCGTGGTTCGGTAGCGACGCCAGGTTCTGTAACCTGGAGCAAGGGGAACATGCCTTTTGTCGTACCAGACTACTCACCCAGCGAGACGCCCCCACCCGGCGATAAGCCAGCAGGTGTATCAGAAGCTAAGTTATTTGAAACAGTGCCAAGGGCATCATCCCCAGCAGAGATGAGCCCCAGCTCGATGCGGACGAGGACGACATTCCCCCAGAGGTCACCGCCGCAACCGCAGCAGCCACAGCGGCGCCCGTCGCATGGCCCTGACACGGAGTTTGAGGACACCGATGTCCAGTTCTCCAAGCCTGCAGCGCCGCCACCACCGGCTGATGACGACAGTGGAGATGACTCTGATGATGGCCTCTTTGCGATCCCCCTGGCCAGCAGAAATAAGAAGCCTGCTGGTAATGGCGCTGCAAACGGCCATAGCCAGAAACCCAGTCTAACCGTGGAGACATCGCGTGCAAAGAAGCACCGGTCTGTGACCATTTTGTCCCCCACAGTTTCTTACGGGCCGACATCAGAGGGCAGCGAAGACCGTGGCCGCAAGCCTACAACCCCTCGATCTGAGGGCTGGGAATCCGAGGAGAAGGAAAGCAAACTTGGTCGGCGGAAGTCGTTCATTGAGAAGGACGTCTGGGCTAACCGCCCTCCGACGGATGCCCTTATCAACAACCTCGACGACTTCTTCCCCAACCTTGATCTTGATCAACCCGTACTGGAAGATGGCGCTGAGGCAGGGATGCCTCCATCACCTATCGCTGAGGGAACTGAGAGTAGTGATCCAGGGTCAGCTCAAGCTCCGTTGTCAGGAGCTCCAGAACCCCCGACACAACCACCGCCTGCCATACCCCCGGCCCGACAGCCGTCTCTATACAACGAAAACGACACCCTGGGCTCTGATGAATCAACACTCAAGGCCTTGGATCAGCAGCGGCCTACATCGGTGGCACAGAGGAGTCTTCGACGTTCTGGTGGTCTCGGCCGCATGAAGTCTATCCGAGAAGTAGCTCGTGGAGCTCACGAAGCTAACAAGAGGTCCAACTCGACAAACCTAGGACAGGCGTCAGGCAACATTATGCGCCGAAAGAGTACAAAGATGTTCAATGCCAACATTGTGCAGATTCGACCAGACAGGCGTGGCAGCGTAATCATGCCACAGATTCCCCAGGAGACGGCACCAAAGCGACAAACAACGTTTAGGTGGTTCAAGGGTCAGCTTATTGGAAAGGGTACATACGGTCGTGTGTACCTTGGTATGAATGCCACTACTGGAGAGTTCTTGGCTGTCAAGGAAGTCGAGGTGAATCCCAAGGCAGCCGCAGGAGACAAGAACAGGATGAAGGAACTTGTCGCAGCCCTGGACCAGGAAATCGACACGATGCAGCATCTGGATCATGTCAACATTGTGCAGTATCTTGGTTGCGAGCGCAAGGAGACGAGCATCAGCATCTTCCTTGAGTATATTTCTGGTGGCAGCATTGGATCATGTCTTCGCAAGCACGGCAAGTTTGAGGAGTCTGTTGTGTCTTCACTGACACGGCAGACGCTGTCTGGCCTGGCATATCTGCATCGCGAAGGTATTTTGCATCGCGATTTGAAGGCCGACAACATCTTGCTAGACCTGGACGGAACGTGCAAGATCAGCGACTTTGGTATCTCAAAGAAGACGGACAACATCTACGGCAACGACAAGACAAACTCGATGCAGGGCTCAGTCTTTTGGATGGCCCCCGAGGTGATCCAGTCTCAAGGCGAAGGTTACAGTGCCAAGGTCGATATCTGGAGTCTGGGCTGTGTCGTGCTGGAAATGTTTGCGGGCAAGCGGCCATGGGCCAAAGAAGAGGCTGTTGGTGCCATTTACAAGCTTGCCAATGGCGAGAGGCCGCCTATCCCTGAAGACATTCAGGATACTCTTGGCCCATTGGCCGTGGCATTCATGATGGATTGTTTCCAAGTGTGAGTACTCTTTTGGAGATGCAGGAAGCGCCGACTAACAATTCTGCTAGAAATCCTTTCGATCGTCCTACAGCGGATGTGCTTTTGTCTCAACATCCCTTTTGCGAACTGGATCCCAACTACAATTTCTACGACACGGTGTTGTATGCCAAGATCAAGTCATTCAAGTGAGCTAGTCATAGACTTGCCGGCCTGTTTCATTTTGATCAGTCTCAGAGCATTGGCTGTTTCCTGCTGCTGCTGCCTTTTACGTTGTATGTATGGTATGTGTTTGGAGGAATTGGATTGATTGCACGCTTTTCAAGAGAGCGACGGCGCATGCATGGGTAAATGGGCTCGAATTCTGGCCGGTGGCGTTGTTTATTTTGTCAAGATAGCTACAATTGGGGGGTAATGAATGAATTGATTGTAGGACTTGTCATGATGGGAAGTTATTGCTTTGTAGTTAACTTTGTGACGACAAGATGAATTTGTGTTTTTGAGATCCCACGTGAATTCATTTTTGTTCCATAATATGCCAGTAGAAGCCTAGCCAAGGGATGTACAAGCTGATGTGAATTTATTCAAGCTTAATAGATTTGACTTCTATCTAACCGTCTTAATTGTCTCATGATACTACTTGTGATGGAGGTTATGGTGTTTGTCGTTCTGTTAGTGGGGCGGAGGTTGAGACGGTGTATCTTCGGTTATCGATATGCAGCAAATGACATAATACTCTCAGCTGTAGGGCGATGCCATCCGTTGCCCACCTACAACAGCATCTCATATCCTGCCTTTTCACTTTCAGTCTCTCCCTTCAGTTTATCTTACAACCCTTTATAAAACAGATTAAATCCCGCTGGGACATCGCTCACAAGACTCATCACGGAACAAGTCCGCCTGACCATCACACCCTGAACCTCACGAATCAACTGTGGTGGGGTTACTCTCACAAACAGAACTGCCTGGGCAATCATGTCGGGAACCAAGGCAGCTCTCAAAGCAATCAACGATGCTATTCGCCAGCAAAAGTTTGACGACGCAGTGAGCAAGGCTCGAGAGCTCCTGGAGAAGGATTCAAAGAATTATCAAGGGTGAGTGAGGACCTGGGAGCTACCCCGCCATCAGCAGCCCACGCTGACATCTATTTCAAGGCACATCTTCTTGGCATTTGCTTTGGACAAGAAGGATAGGCTCGATGAAGCTCAAGAGACATACCGATCTGCGACATGGCTTCGTCCCCAGGAGGCACAAGCTTGGCAGGGCCTGATCAAGCTGTTTGAGAAGCAGAACGCTAAGAAGCTGGTCGATTACCAGCAGGCTGTCGTCAACCTGGCCCAGATCTACCACGAAGTCGAGGACCTTTACAAGGCCCAAGACGTGGTGGACAAGTTTGTCGACTTTGCCCGCGTTCATGGAGACGAGCTACAGTATGCCGACGCTCTCTGGATACGGCTTCCCGAGAGCCCCCTCTATGGTATCCTCGAGGGCCGATTCCCTCATCCCGCAAAGTCCTACGAGACCATCGCACACCTCATCGAGAAGTTTGAGAAGCACCGGATAAACACCCTCATTGGAGAACGCCGGACAAAACTGGGCGCAAAGCTATCCGAGGTCACCACCGAGGCTAAGCGAGAGGTCTACAGCCAGAGCAAGCTCGAACACGTCTACCGGCAGCTTATCAACTGGACGAGTGACGATGATCTCAGAAGGACGTATGAGGAGAAACTCTTGCAGCTTTGTTATGACCGACTCCTCGTCGCACCAGCTGGTGCTGAAAAGAACCAAGAGCGTGAGAAGGTGGTTGACATTGCTAATGGAATGGTTGCCATTAAGCACCCTTACAGACTTGCCTGGGATATTGCGATAGAGTGGCAAGACAAGAAGGAGACCAAGGAATGGGATGTTGATATACTGAGGGCGTATTGTTCATTCTTCCCTGAGAGCGACCTATACAAGGTTATCACGAGCTTCCTGACGAGTCCTATCTCACCGTTTCCCCCAGAAAAGCCCCAGGAAAAAACAGCACCAGATGGAACCGGGTCTGATGAGAGTGAAGATGATGAGGACGGCGGAGTGCCTACTCTTGTTGTTCCTCTGACCGACGAGGACCGTCTGAACATGATGACAGAGGGTATCACCACTGCCGACTCTGTTTTTGCCTATCGACTAGTTGGCCAGTATCTTCTCCACGTTGGAGAGTATGAGAGTACCGTCGAACTGATGCGCAAGGCACTGGTACTCCTCGTCAAGGAGCGCAAGAAGACAGGGCTATCATTCACCCACACTGAAGATGCCTATTATCTTTCGCTTGGTACAGCCCTCGTGTACTACCAATCCCCACGACATCATCAGGAAGCAAAGAACCTCTTCGACAAGGTTCTTGAGCGAGATACTACGTCTACTGATGCTCTGATTGGCGTTGGTCTCATCTACGAAGAAGAGGAGGAATACGACCAGGCGATTGACTTTCTCAGCCGTGCATTGAAACGCGATGAAGCCAACATTCGAGTCAAATCGGAAGCCGCTTGGGTCAAGGCGCTCAAGGGGGATTGGCAAACAGCGAAAGAAGAGCTACAAGAGTGCCTTGAGCCCCTAGAAAAGCAAGGAGCTGCCTCCAAGGAGTTGCTAGGCGAGACCCAGCACCGTCTGGGAGTTTGTGTCTGGAACATCGACCCAAGCAAGGCAGCGCGGAAACAGCGCAAGGGAGAGTGCGCTTACGTCTACTGGCTGAGTGCCCTCAACAATAACCTCAACCATGCACCATCATACACCTACCTCGGTGTCTTTTACGCCGACTATGCCAAGGACAAGAACAGATCACGAAGGTGTTTCCAAAAGGCATTGGAGCTGTCGCACGCCGAAGTGGTTGCTGCCGAGCGACTGGCCCGGTCCTTTGCGGATGACGGAGACTGGGATAGAGTTGAGTTGGTCGCTCGTCGTATTGTTGAGTCGGGCAAGGTGAAGCCACCGCCTGGATCTAAGAGAAAGGGTATCAGCTGGCCGTTTGCAGCGCTGGGAGTCGCCGAACTGAATAAGCAAGACTTTCACAAGGCCATTGTGTCATTCCAGGCGGCGCTTCGTATCGCTCCCGAGGACTACCACTCTTGGGTTGGTCTCGGAGAGAGTTATCACAACTCTGGTAGGCACATTGCCGCCACCAAAGCCATTCTGAACGCTCAGAGGCTTGAGGAGGAGACTGAGGCGGATATTTCAGGGGACACGTGGTTCACCAAGTACATGCTCGCCAACATCAAGCGAGAACTTGGGGAATATGACGAGTCCATCTCTCTGTACAAGGCGGTTATAGAGACACATCCCGAAGAGGAGGGTGTCATCATTGCTCTGATGCAGACAATGGTGGATAATGCCCTTACTTCCGTCGAAAAGGGATTATTTGGAAAGGCAGCTCAACTTGCCGTCGACACAATCGAGTTTGCCAAGGCGACCAAGGGCGACGTGCTTGAGACGTTCAACTTTTGGAAGGCCGTGGCTGATGCTTGCTCTGTCTTTTCGTCAGTACAGAGCCGTACAAAGGACTTTCCCACTCAGTCTATCCGAGAGCTACTTGAAGGTAGCTCGCAAGAGGCCTATGAGATCTTTGCGAGCGTGGACAAGGTGGGCACTGAGGTGGTGTTTGCCAAGGGGCTCTACGCAGATGATGAGCAGCCAGGTGTCGACCTCACTCGATGCATTCACGCTACAATCTTGTGCCACAAGCAAGGCGTACACATTTCGTCCAACGATCGTCACGCCCAAGCAGTGGCCTACTACAACCTTGGATGGGCAGAGCATCGCGCACACATTTGCCTTCCCTCGGAACTTAGGAAGAAGTCGAGCAGTTACGTTAAAGCTGCGGTGAGATGCTTCAAGCGCGCCATCGAGCTCGAGGCTGGAAACTCAGAGTTCTGGAACGCTCTGGGTGTTGTGACGAGCGAGATTAACCCTTCGGTCTCACAGCACGCATTTGCGAGAAGTCTCTACCTCAATGAGAGGAGCCCTGTGGCCTGGACAAACCTGGGAACGCTCGCCCTCTTGTCTGGGGATATTCAACTAGCCAACGAGCTTTTTACGCGAGCTCAGTCGACGGATCCCGATTATGCACATGCTTGGTTGGGACAGGGATTCGTGGCTCTTCTGCATGGTGATGCCAAGGAGGCTCGTGGGCTATTCACACACGCCATGGAGATTGCGGACTCATCCTCTGAACCAACTCGACGACACTACTCGAGCTCCATGTTTGACCACATCCTCACGGTGACTCCCAACGACCTCAACGTGGCGAACCTCATCCAGCCCCTCTTTGCACTTAATCAGTTCCAGAGCCTCAAGCCCCAGGATTTGGCCTTTGGACACTTGGCAACTCTTCTTCAAGAACGTACACACGAGAGTGGACGAGCTGTCGATACACTCGAGAAGATCTCGTCGACGATCGAAGCTGACTATGAGAGCACCGAGTCATCTGAGAGTCTCGCCAAGTTTGCCCTGGCCAAGACGGATCTGGCGAGAGCTTACCTTGCGGCTGGGTCTTATGAAAAGGCTATCGAGTGTGGTGAGCTGGCACTCGGTCTCAGCAGCGAAGAGGCAGAGAATGAGCTTTCCAGTGAGCAGCGTAAAAAGGCACGACTTTCTGCTCACTTGACAGTTGGTCTTGCGCAGTACTTTGACAGCCAGTTTGACGAGGCTGTCTTGTGCTTCGAGTCTGCTCTTGAGGAGTCTGATGGGAACCCTGATGCTGTGTGTCTGTTGGCACAGGTTCTTTGGGCTCAAGGATCAGAGGCCTCAAGAGATAGGGCACGAGAAGCATTGTTTGAGGTGATTGAGAACCGACCTGATCATGTTCAGTCGGTGCTCCTCCTCGGCGTCATTGCCCTGCTAGACAATGACGAGGACAGTCTTGAAGCAGTGGTAGAGGAACTGCACGGTCTCCGCACAAACGACAAGGTGACGGCTTCAGAACAGTCCAAGATCGGCCAGGTCCTACGGGCCATCGCCACACTCGGTCAAGGCAAGACAGAAGACGACATGAAGACCCAGATTCAGACGGACATTATGTTGTACCCCGACCTGCCTCATGGCTGGGCTGCTCTAGCAGGGTCTGCGGGAGACGAACACGCAGCGCAGATGGCGCTCAAGGTGGCAGCCAGGGGTGCTCCTCCTTGGGGTCTGCTCGAGGCTCAGGATCTAGCTAAGGCGTATGCTGGAACTGAAACTGCTGGTGATGCTCAGACAGCAGCATTGCTGGCGCCTTGGGAGCAGAGTGGATGGAACTCGCTCACCGTTGCAACTGAAGGGATCTAAAGAACTGAGTTGGTCTAGATGTATGTACGAAGAGACGATCACTCATGGATATGGTGTAAAAGAGTCCATGTCTTCTGGGGTATCTACCTGTATAACGCCAAAACACATCCCAAGATCCTTATGATGCCTGTTGTTGTTGTTGTTGTTGTTCATTTTGTCTAATCTCCTCCTTCAACCTCGCCAGTCTCCCATCCGCCCACGTCTTTTGCCATGCATCAATCTTGCCGCCTAGCAAGACGCATTTCTCTGGCTCTAGCAGGATGACTCCTCGAGCGAGTACCGTTCCAGCCTTGAGGAGCATCTTTTCTCCAATCTGTGTCTTTCCAACTCCGATACTGTCGATGCGCTTTAGTTCTAGGGCGTATAGCTTTACGCCCTTGCAATCTTGCACAACGAGTCTATGCGTCGCCTTCTTGCTTGCAGTCCTCGCGTTGGCTGCTGCTGCCGCCGTAGGACGTGGTTGAGTCTGTTGAGTCTCGGGATTATCATCGTCTTCTTCTGCCGTGACGCGAACAACTTCTCTCCCACGTGTCGTCTCCCCCCTCGCAACAGCCTCCATCTCCTCAACCTGCTCCCACCGACTCAACGAGATGTTCTCCACGTCCAAAACCTGCACGTGCACCGGTCTCGGTAGACGACGCTCACGTGATTCCGGCGAATCTGCATCTGGCGGTAGACTTTGTAGTGAAGCCGTGTTTATGAGGGTGCTGTTGGTCATGTCTGCTGCTAGAAGGCGGGCCTTTGCAGTTGCTACTAGAGAAGGCAGAGGAGGTGGAGGAGACCGAGCTGTGATGAGGGAGTTGAGGAATGTTGTGGATGGATATGGGAGATGTTGAGCTAGTATAGAAGCTCTGAGTTGCCCGTTGAGGTCCATTTTTAACGTTGACAAGACTCGAGGTTGTATCATCACCAAAGCTTTTACTCTGGTGTTTTTCGCAGCCTTGTTGAACAATGACGTTCTAGGCGGCTGAAAGTGGACCCGCCCCCTATAACTTAGCGCCTCGACACCCTGCATCGTCCACTGAAGGCCTCCACCGTGTCCCCCCAGCCTCTCAGCCTCAGCCTTGTCTTCATCAATCAATCACCCTCGAACAATTGAATCTCGACATCTTCAAAGTGAGGGCATCACCAACTTGATCGATTCAAAATGTCCACCATCGCTTCTCCCCGTGAACCTCCACGCAGGACACCAACATCATCCACACGTCCATCCTTCGAGACGACCCGATCAGCCATCGCATCCCCCGTCCTCGGCCAAGCACCCGCCTTCACTCCCCAACCGCGCAAGACGTCCAACCGAGCCGCCCTTAGAGAATACTACAATCTAAGAGCGCAGGCCCCAAGAATAGAGATACCAGACTCGGAAGTGCCAGCTAGCGAACTCGATGGACCCGACTTTGACCCTGAGGAACATGTCAGCAAGGTTGTCGCAGGGAGTAGTCTCGAGGAGCTGCTGAGGCTGTATACACGCGTTGTGGGTGAAGTACGGGCTCTCGATGCGGAGAAGAAGGCGTTGGTCTATGATAATTACAGCAAGCTGATTACAGCGACCGAAACTATTCGCAAGGTATACATACGATGATGCTGTTGCTATTGCCATAGGCAGGCATGCTGACTTGAACCCCCCCTTAGATGCGAGCGAATATGGACCCCTTAAACCCAATGGCCTCAACTCTGGACCCTGCCATCGCTCAGATCTACAGTCAAGCTTCCTCCATACGAGATGCCCTCCGCGAGACAGTCCCAGCACCAGATTCGGATCAGGGCAAGAAGCGTGAGATGGAGGCGAGGCAGCAGCGCACAAGGGAGCTAGCAGCACAGGTTCTAGCGACGCCAGAGAGGATACGCAATCTAGTCAAGGAGGGCAAGATTGCGCAGGCGAGGAGAGAATGGGTCATGCCGAGGAAATTGCTAGAGTCATGGAAAGAGAAGGGAATCGGAGGGAGCGACGTCCAAGAGTGCATTCAACAAGGTGACGAGGCCTTGAAGTTACCAGAGCTCAAGAGCAGCACACCGAGTCCAAGGATATCAAGAGATGAGCGACTATCCAGGGATGGACGACTATCGAGGGATAGTCGAGTTTCGAGGGATGAACGGTGATATATATGACGGATCGAATATACCCAATGCTTTTAATAGTAATCTTCTTCATCACCCAACGCCCAACCATGACATGTTCAACTCCAACCGCTTCGCCTTATGACACAACGCATGGTATCCTCACAACCGCTCCTCGTATCACTCAAGACTCAAGATCATGCACATCCAGAATCGTAAAAGGATCCTTGTCGTGCTCGCTCGTCACCACTTCGGCTTCGGGCACTGATTTTGTCAACAGATCCTCCAGCAAGGGCTTAAGTACCTCCTTAAGGTATCCGCGCTCCGAATTGCTGTGGAACACTTGGACGAGGGTGCGGCCTTGCTGAATAGCTCGCAGTGCTGAATGATGGCTCGTCTCACCCGTAACCAGTAGATCAACGTCGGCCTTCTTGAGAACATCATAGCCGCTACCGGCGCAAACGCCGAAACTCTTGACCTTGGTGGTCTTGACCTCAGCACCCACAGGCGAGGCCACCATCAAGTGCTGAAGACCACCGAGCTTATCGGCAAGGCGGATGAGAATCTCGGGAAGGGCCACCTCCTTCTCAAAGCGGCCGATAGCACCGTAGCCCGCGCCCTGATGGGTCTCAGGCGCAGTCTTGCAGGGGATAGCGACGGATCGCTCCGAACTGTGTGGTCCAGCGACGATGTCGGCGAGCCACGTGTTGAGGCCCTCGGGAGCGGCATCGACTGCCGTGTGGGGGCAGTAGACGGCAATGCCAGCCTTGGCCAGGTGAAGGAGGGTCGCCTGTTGAGGGTCGTTGTTGGTGATGGACTTGAGGCCGCCGAAAATGAAGGGATCTATGCAGTGTTAACAAGATCCAGACACACATGGAGAGGTAGCCAGCCGTACGGTAGCTGACAATGACGCTCACGCTCTGGGCAATGGCATCAACGGCAACTTGAAATGTCAAGTCATTCGTCACCAAGACACGAGGCTTCCTCTTCCTCGCATCAGTTTCCGAATTTCCAACAAGAAGACCAACATTGTCCCAAGCTCCATCAGCCAACTCTTCAGGATACCTAACATCTGTCAGTATGTCAAACTTTGACTTTGACGGTTAAAGAGAGGAGTTAGTTATTACAGCTTCTGCATGGAATCCACAACAAGCTGAGTAAAGGTGGATGGCTCAACCTGCCAAGCACCCCAAGCGCCAGAGTCAGGCATTTTGTTGGATAAAGGTGAGTTGTAAGATGAAGAAGAAGTTGGGGGAGCACGACAAGATGAGCAGGATCTGCTCAAAGATGTAAACCGGGTTGAGAATACGGATCTAGCAGATGGTGAAGATGTTGAACGGAGAAGAAGAAGCAGTTGACGATTCAATCTTGTAACGGAACCTCTCATAGTAGAATCAGCCCCGTGGAGAAGGTGTTACTGATTCAGTATATCAGCTCCTGCCGGAAAGGGTCCAATGTCCAATGAGCTCATACCGTGTTAATTTATTACTCTCACACACTGTCCGATCAAGTGGTCGGTGCACCCCGTCCCAGATGCCGAGAAACTTTACCTTACCCCACGATTATATCTAATCAATCAATCTTTCATCGTCAACAGCCCTCCTCCCACACGCTCCTTTTCGAACTCATTCAACTTGCAAACACATACAAAAATCATGTCGCAAATCACAGACGAGACTATGCGCGAGGCCATCAAGGAGCGCCTCGGTGCCGTCCATGTCGAAGTCACAGACATGTCTGGTTAGTAAAGCTGCTGAACCCCTCCATGGTTTACCCCTCCACGCGATGCTCTCTCTCCCAACGTCACGTCACATTGGCCCCCGATCCCGGAACTAACCCGAGAGACAGGCGGCTGCGGACAAGCCTTCAACTCCCTCATCGTCTCCTCGCAGTTCCAGGGCCTCAACTCCCTCAAGCGTCATCGCCTCGTAAACGCCGCCCTCAAGGATGAGATCGCCAACATCCACGCCTGGACCGCAAAGTGCCAGACTCCGGACGAGTATGCCAAGACCAACGAGTCCAACGATGTCGAGATGAAGTGAAATATACCAAACATGAATATGGGGTTTATAAAAAAAAAGGGGGCACGCGACAATGAGCAAGAATCACACGAGGTTGAGAGGTAACGAGATATCCGTACAGAGGCCGGCTTTAGGCATGTCGCCGTACACACACTACGAGGAGGAACAAATTCATCGACTTGATAATTAGAGGCTCTTTATTTGGCAAGCGTTCAACGCGATAACAAGACGATTTGGGTGGTCATCTCATATCATCTCATCTCTTTTTGCGCCAGCACCATGTGTCAATGTTCTTTTCCCACCCAAGGGCTTCTCCAACTCCTTCCTTTATGAACTAACAGACAGACGTCTCCGACATGCAACTGACCGCTTCTACAGGAGGCCTAGCAAATCATCGCTGTCCTTCTTGGGCTGCTGTGGCGCCCCGCTCTGAGCCTGCTGCAGCTGCATCGCCGCTGGAAGAGGCTCACTCGCGGTAGCACCTCCAAAGTTCAAGCCCTCGAATCCGTTCATCAGGTCATTCATGCCACCGCTCGGTCCGGCGGCAGGTGCAGCGCTGCTGCTTGAAGGTGCCGGCGCATCAAACATGCTCATCATGTCTGCCATAGCACCAGAGGGCGCTCCAGATGCTGGGCTTGCCACGCGGTCAGGGGTTGCGGATGCGCTGTTCTGCTCCTGAGATGCAGGCGCCGCACCGTCAAAATCGATATCCAGCAGGTTCTCAATGTTGTTCTGAGACGCGCCGCTACCAGAACCATTGGCAGCAGCAGCAACGGATGCCGCGATGGGGTTGTCGGCGGCGTTTTGCCGTTGCTCCTGGATGGCAGCCCGCTGAATTTCGTCGGCGCCGAAGCGGCCCTTGCCAACGAACGACTCAGGAGGCTTGTGGTATACTGAGGCGAGAGTCGATAGCTCAGTGAGGAGCTGCTCCAGCAGAGCAGGGGGGAGGGTGGTCATGGTTGTTGTGATGGTGGGCTTCTGAGACAAAACGATGTTCTAACAACTATTAGCAATTTCACTAGCTCATCACTTCTAAAGTCCCTTACCTTGGCAATCTCTGGGTCCGAGGACAGCAGACGCCAATACACGTACGCTCTGTCGCGGATATCGGGGTTATCGTTCTCCGCTGTAGCCGCCTGGAGCACCTTTTGCACAAGGCCTTGGTTGCTGCCAGGCTTCTTCAGGAAGAGCTTGACCACAGCCGTCAATATTTGCAGTTGTGTCTACGTACTCAGTCAGCGTCTGTCTTCGGGGGTTATAGTGAATACTACTCACCTGTGTGAACTCCTCCATGAACGACTCGACAAAGCTCTCCAGGATCTCATCGGCGTTGTTGATCTTCTCGGCATATTCACCAACAATCCAGATCAGCGATCCACGGGCGGTAGGCTCGTCCAGCTCATCAATATGCTGACACAGCGTGGGGATGACACCCTCGTAGCCAGGGTACTTGCGCAGGATATCCTTGATGACGACAATGACCTCCTGAACCACATAGTTGACCTTGGTGGAGATGAGTTCCTCAAGAGCGGCAACGCACTTCTCGCTAGCGCTCTCGATCTTGATGGCCACCTGACCAATAGCCTTGACAGCTCTTCGGACAAAGTCCATGTCAACTTCCAGGGCATACTCCTTCAACTCAGCAAGTAGCTGCTCGTAGTTGCTCTCGTTTGCTATCCTCACCATAATCTCCAGCTTCTGAAGCTTGACATATGGCGGGTCAGTGTACTTGCAGAAGAAGACACGCATCTCCTTGCTCAGGATGTCGGGCTTGGCTTGGAGGAGGAGATCAATATTTCGCAGAGCGACATACTGAACCTCGGGAGCCGAAGCAACCAGGGTGACTATACACGTGTCAGTCAGAGTCCTAATATGGCATTGCCGTAGACATACCCAGTGGAGGGGCCATCTTCTTGAGGTATGACCTCACGAGCTCAGGGTTAAGCGACTTCATGTGGATGAAAACAACCTTGACCGCAGCAAGAACCACACTAGGGTTGACATGCTGGAACTGAGGTGCCACACGCTCGCAGATGTGCTCCGACTCCTTCTGGTCCGTCGCGCCGTAGTTGGCCAGAGTAGTCAGGATGGTAACTCGTCCCCATTCGGTACATTCGTTAAGAGCCATGAGCAGCTTCTTCAGGGTCACAGGTGTAACGATCAATGCCCTCGTCTCAGGCGCCGTCTCGGTGATCTCAGACAGAGCCGTCACCGAGTTTGCGACGACCATGGGGTTGGGGTCACCAATCAGCTCCTGGAGCATCTCCAAAAAGCCGTTCTCGATGCACATCTGCGGGTTGAGATCGAAGAGCTTGGCGACGCAGATGGCGGCCGTCTTGCGCACGTATGGTGATTCGTCTCGTAGCGTCTTCCTCAGGGGCTCCTCCATGTAATCCACCATCTTGTCTACTCTGATGCATCCCATTGTTCGAATCGCCAATGCTCGTATCAGTGGATTCGGGTCTTCCGAGTCTTGGACAAAGGTATTAACGGCGAGAATGCATAGGTCGGGATGCGACTTGGCGTAGTTCCTATGTCCTCCTGTTAGCTCCTGGCCCACGAACACAATCCCAACCAAGTTCAACCAAGTCCCAGCAACTCTAGAGATTCATCCACCTACATCAAATAGAGATATACAAGCTTCTTCTGGTCAAGATCGCCCGTTGCAATGTTCTTGAGCACATCGGGGAAGAGAGCCGACACATCCTTGCCCAACGTCATGGCCATGATGGTCTTTTGAATCGACTCCTTGCGCTCGTAGGCATACTGCGAGACCAGGCCGGCGCGCAGCTCAAAGGTCTCTCCCTTGCGAGGCACGGCAAAGGCGCCGCGAATGCGATTCACCGCCATCGTCGAGGGAGTTCTGGGGTTGTCGAGGGGCACGTGGCAGAAGAGATAGCTGAAGGAGGACGGGGGTTCCAACGTCCAGAAGGCGGCGGTGACAACGGGGGTCGAATTCGATAAGGTGAGTGTTTCCTTTTAGCTGTCCTGAAGCGCAAAAGGCCGCATCCGCCGATGATGCTAAGTATCGGAGGATGCGTAAAAGATGGGCGGCGTCGTCGTCGAGAAAAGGCGACGTAAGAAAGGAGTTCGATGACCGAGGAGGGTATGGTATGGATGAGGCAGACGCAATTGTCACTGAAGATGGACGCCAAGGCCACGAGGATGCAGACGGGCTGCTACCCACTGAAGGCAGCCTGGGGCTCTGCCGCTCAGTGGACAGGACATAGTGGCACTGCCAACTCAGGTTCCCCCTAACTCTAAATTGCCGCCTGATTTCCGTTCCCGTGCAGCGTGGCTTCTATCGCTAACAATTATTTTTAGCCGCACATGGCTTAGTCACCTCCCGACATCGCCAACTCGAGAATTCAGTATCTACATCATCACAAGAGACCCTTGGCTGGGCTCTCCATGTGTTGATAGAACATTAAACGGTCTTGATTATCTCTGGGTAACGATATTGAACTGTTTCAAGTTCTGCCCGAGAAAATGCAAAAGACCTGAAGCAACATACCCCTTAAAATGGTGAGCAAGCTCTCTTCACTTACTCAAGCTTGCAGCTCTAACAGCTCACTAGGCCAGTTTACCAAACCTCCGTCGCCTCTTTATCGAGGCTCGAACTGATGATGAGGAGAGAGAAATCTCTCGAAAGGCGGTGAGTTGAGCTGAAAAGGACCACGACAAGACACTCACAAAAACAGTTCTACAATGCTGTCCTCTTCATGGGATCAGTCGCCATCTTTAGTCTGATTGCTCAAAAGCTCAATGCCGGCAAATAGCCTTCTATGACACTCATCGAGGTGTACCAAAACTGTTTAGTTGGGACGGCCATCATGGTCAATTCAAGACTTCTTTAAGACGCTCATTCCTCAACCTCATCTGCCTCTTCCGCTTCTCCAGCCTCATTCTTATTCTCTTTCGTTGATGAAGCCTTTGCCTCTTGCTTTCGAAACAGTCCAGCCAAGAAATCGTTTGTGCTTGCCTCTTCAAGGCTCTTGTCCTCTCTCTTCTTCAAGAACCTCGGAAACCGCAGACTCAGCCCTCTCTCCTCGCTAACGAGGCCAATTGCTGCTGTATAAGTCGGGCTGAGTGTAATGTCTGCAAACGCCATCTCCCATACTTCCTGAGGTTCAAACCAGACATCCGGTCTTGGCCCCGAGTACTCCACAAAGCTCGGTTGTTGTGATCTTGTGTTTTTTGGCTCCTCGCTCTCTTCTCCATCATCGTAAAACTCCCTGTTAGCCTTGTAAAAGGCATCCGTGAAACCAGACATGCACTTGCATACCGCTTCCAAAGCTCCGGTCTCCTCGTTTCGGCAAGCCATGAGAATGGGTGACCACCACTTCGATTTGCGGCCCTGTCCATGCCAAGCAGCGACGGGGATGAGGTCGAGTGTATCGAAACTTGAATGGTAGTCCTTCTTGACCTTGAGCCACGAATCAAGTCGCTTGTCTGGCTCATATGTCGCCAGTAACGGCTTTCGGCGTGACTTTGTCTTTGTTTCCCCGCCATTCTCACCAGAAGTGTTCTTTGACTTGGCTTTGCCCTTTGCTTTAGCTCTTGACATCGGCTTCTCGGCTTGTTCAGGCTCCTGCTCCTCAGCATCTCCAACATATGGCAATGCAGGCAGGTTATCCAAAATCTTGACCATTATTCCCTCGCACTTGTTCTCTGTTGCAGATTTGAAGAAATCAAGAACAGTTTCTGAGTCTGCTGATGTAGCATCAAGGCTCTTTACCCATGTAAAGTGGTGAGGAACCTCTTTGAAGAGTGACCTCAGAAGCTCCCGTCGTTCTCGAAATGGACGGTCCAGCAATGGCTGGCCGTTCAAATACATCAGATCAAATGAAAACAGACAGACATCAATAGTGATGCTGCCGATTGCAACGTCCTTTCTTGCTCGGTTGGTGAGAGTCTGGAAGTTCTTGAGCTCTCCGGTTGCTCGATCAACAGCCACCACTTCGCCTTCCATAATGAAGCTGTCGACGCCCTCACCACGGATTTTTGGCATCAGCTCAACCAAGTCAGGGTACTTGTCTGTCATTAGCTCCAAATGTCGTGAGAAGATGGTGACTTTCCCATATTCATCGCAGTGAATCTGGGCTCGCTGTCCATCATACTTGTACTCACAAGCAAAATCTCTCCCCTGTAGTTTTGTGAGCATCTCAGCCAGATCCCTTGTGATGCTTCCGAGCATAGGTCTGAGGGGGATGTGTAGAGCAATGCCACAGCGAATCAACAGCTCTTCTGAGATGCCAATCTCGAGGAGAACTGGGACCAGATCATCATAGTTGGGACGTCTCGCGAAGCAGGCCTTGACGAGTTCTTCACCTCGGCCCCAGATCTCGGCCAATTCTTCCTTTTTGAGCTTGGATAGCTCAGATGCTGATCTAAGGGGGAAATCTGCTTCCGGAGGGCGCGAAAGAAGAAAGGCTCTTGAGAGGGCGATAAGCATTGTTGTTTTGACTGCCCCAATACGCAACTAGACTTTCGTTAACACATGCATTAACAAGAAACTCCGGCTTTGTTCTCTTACATGCTGACATAGAGTTCGCACAACGAATCGACTCTCCTCTCCACCACGGGCATCCTGAAGCAGCCGATCCACCAATCTTTGCTTTGCTTCTCCGCTACCTTGTCCTTGACTGTTGGCGATTTTGACCAGAGACTGATACACAGCCTTGATTGTTAGGGGCTTTGGTTTCCTTAGAGTGAAACTCTGTTTCCGCTTTGCTTCGAAAGCCACGTCTCCAGCATCGCCGTGTCTGTCGTAGATGGCTTTCAGCGACTTGCTATCAAGTCCGCAAACGTTTCGCAACGCTTTTGATATAGCGGATCCGCCTAGGCCCAACTCTAGGGAAATATATGGAGGCGATATTGAATTAGTCGCCAACCAGACCTATGGGTGTGAGCGGAATTCTAGAAGAGGGCTATTTGAGCTTACCGCTGGCAACAGGCTTGTCGGATCCCCTTCTATCAACACTCTTAGACAGTTGACCAGTGTGTCCACGATCTTTATGCGGCTTGTAGTTCCGCTGATCAAGACAAAGCAGCGGGTGAGAAGAGCGTAAGAGGCGTTGCCGCCTTCTGATGCCCAATGCTCTTTGAGCTGAGGGATATACTTGGATGGCTCAAAAGTGAGAGGAGACTCGTCCAGGGGTATTGATGTTGAAATTGTGTCCTCGGCCATCCCAGCAGACTGTAGACCGAGTGTAGGTTTCTTCGGGTCTCCGAATGCACTGGGCTTAGGCATCGTCGGAAGTGCTTTTGGAGGCTTCAACTCTGAAGTAGCAGGACTTTCGTCTCTAGATTTTGCTCCATCTTTTTCGCTTGGTGTTGAACGAGTTCCCGACTGGTTAGCCTGTCGTTCATTCGCAACCTCCTGATCCCATTCAGCTTGAAGTTTTCTGGCCAGTTCCTCATCCGTAAGATTCTCCTGGGCATCAGTTCCTGTCTCATCTTTATTCTGAGCCTCTGGGTTTTTATTGGATGCAGAGCCATTCTGCCTTTGCTTGGAAAAGAAGTATTCCAGCCCTCGTGTAGGCACAGATGACTGAGTACCATTGTTCAGTTTGCGCTTCTTGGTCGGACTCGTCATGGTGATTATCAGAGCTCAATATTAAAGACTAAATGAAGAATATCTTAAAGAGCAGAGAAAACAGCCAAGCATCGTTCAGGATGCATCCATTCACGTCCATCAGCTTCAACGCCAGGCACGCGCACCTCTAATGACGACGGCACACGCGAAGCCACGTGACATCCACTCCCGTCCTCGAATCTCAGGAACCAGCCCCGCGAAGTCTACGCTAAACCCTTTTGGCACCCACAAACGAGTCCCTCACACAAACCATCGAAATCTTTCCTCTGCCCCACCATCGCGAGAACCTCCCCCCGACATCCCCCTCTTAACGACCACTCGCCCATCATGAACGGAGAAGACCCGCCTGAGAGACCCAACGAGATCGCCGACATCATCAACGGCCTCGAGCGATACAACCCCGAGGCTGTCGGCGCTCTCGAGACGTACCTGCAGGACCAATGCGAGCAAAAGTTCACTGACTGCAATGCCAACCGGACGCTGCTGAAGCTGTGAGTGCCGCCGACTTTGATACGTACTTTTGCCCTGGGTTTATATGATGACTGCTTTGTCAACGTTTCCTATTACCTGACTTGTGGCGGGTTGAATCAACTTGGCCACAAATGAAGTCACCTATAGTGTATCTGAAATATCCAACGCCTCATCCCCCCAGCTGTTGCTATCAAACCCTTGCCGAATTGAGGCTAACCTCCCCCTCTCAGCTACCAGCTCAACCCCGACCGCATCAAGGATGAGGTCATCACCAACATCCTGGTCAAGACCATGACCCAGTTCCCCTCGTCGCAGTTCTCCCTCGCCCTCCACCTCATCAACCCCTCATCCGTCGCCACTGGCGACCTCGGAGAGGCCATCACCAAGCTCCGCTCCCTCAACGGCGAGCTCGAGGGTGCCCAGTACGCCCGCTTCTGGGCCGACCTCGACGACGACATGGTTGCCGACCTGATCGCCGACATCCCCGACTTTGAGGACCTCATCCGCCACCGCATCGCCCACCTCGTCTCACAAGCCTTCCGCGAGCTTAACCTCAGCCACCTCGAGTCGTGGCTGGGTCTCGACAACGAGGAGGCCACCAAGAAGTTTGTCACCGAGGTTGCTGGCTGGTCTGTTGAGGACGATGGTACTGTCAAGGTGCCCTCGAACCCTGACAACGAGGCCAAGAAGGCCGAGATCCGCGAGGACGTGTCCGTGGAGCAGTTCTCCAGGGTGCTCCGGCGGTCATGGGAAGACACCGTTTAGGGTTTCGGACTTTCGGTTGACAGCGTGTGGAAGGGTTCCTGCGCACCCTCCTCGTCGAATGAACCTGACATGACTTCATGATGTGGGATGGCAGGAATGGCTAGGCTAGCATGGCAGCAGCATGGAGGGGGTTACAAAATCTAGGCGTTTAATCGGACATGAACATGTTATTGCTAAGCATCCAAGGATCTAGAGCATCCATAGAACTTTGCGATCTGTTGGAATACCCTTGCTCTCTGGTTCTCACATACGAAACGAAAGTGGCTACCGCCGTCTATTGTGCTTTTGATCCCTTGACTTATTCACCAGCATATCCAGCCCATTTTTAGTTGCCCTTGGACAACTCCTCCCACTGTACTCCAGCCCACTCTTCTACATAACCAGGCTCACCCACCGGTGTTCCACGCGGCGAGCAGTCCTTCTCGCACACGCCCACGATAATAGTCCCCCACTCCATACCCTCCAGACTCAAATCATCCGCCTCCAGCTCAGCGATAGCATTTGGCGTAAGCTGAACCTCAAACACCCTCCTAGCAGTACAGTTGCTACACCGAGGAATAGTGCCCTTGGTCAGAGCCTCACCAACAGCGCCCTTCTTGGAGTACAGCAGCGGCGTACCCGCAAACTCATAACGGATAACCTGATCCGGGTTCTGCGCCAGACGGTCCGCAAACTTCTGGAAGGTGGCGTCCATGGAGGACTCGAAGGCCTCGCGATCTAGCACAGAGGGTTCTGCGGCATCAGCGTCCTCGAGACGAGCGTTGGTCGGGACCTTGCTGGGCGTCGGGTCAAGGGTCTCGTAGTCCGCGTCGGCGAGGTAGAGGGTTGGGTAAGGCTTTGCCTGGGCGTCCAGCGCGGGCCAGGGTTCAGCGGCGGGAGGAGGTGTTGCCGGTGTGTCCTTGATGTTGAGGGACTCTGCAAAGGTCTTTGTGAGTGTGGTGGTTGGTTCTGGTGATGCAGGCTTTGCAGGCTGTGAGGAAGAGGAGAAGGGATTTGCTGCTGCTGCACCAGAGCTGAAGGGGTTGCTAGAGGTGCTAAAGGGATTTGCGCCGCCGCTGGAGAATGGGTTTGCGCCAGAAACACTTCCAAGACCCTTTGCTCCAAACAGCGTCTCTCCCAAACCGGGACCTTTATTCTCTGGCTCCTTTTCCTCTTCCTTCTTCTTCTCCTCCTTGGGCTCCTGCTTAGGTGCTTCCTCCTTCCATACCCTCACACCACGCAAGGCACGAATGCTACCCTCCTTGCGCCGACATGTCTCTCGACGACAGGCAAAGACATAAAGGCGTCGCTCGTGCTCGGGGAATCGCTCAGGTAGTTCGCCGTTAAGCTGAAGGATCAAAGCCATGAGATCCTTGCAGACCTTGCATCTCGCATAAGCTGCGCTGGGTGCGCTCTCAGGATCTAGCCATTCCTAGCTACCAGTTAGTCTGGCAAAGGTATACATACACATCTATTAAACACAGTGCTCAAGTACGTACAGGATGTCCACCAAGTTTGCTGATGGTGTCTTCCTCGGCGTCCTTTGAGGCATACCCCAGGAGGACGTTCGTCTCCTCAAACTCGCCGCCGTCCGAGGAATCGGAATCGTATGAAGCCATGGTTTGTGATATTGGGTTGTTGCTGGGCTGTGATGGCGGGGTCAAGATTTTTTTTTTCCTTGGAGTTGACGTTGAATGCGGGGCTTAGCGTGGTGTACCTACAACCCCCCCCCCCCTTGATAACAGACATACATACATGCACTCTTGTTAGAGAGATATTGGATCACAGCAGTTTAAATATTAAGGACACAAGTCGTAATCATGTCAATTACGCCCCAGAGCCTTTTGTCTAGCCTCTTTTTAACGTGGTATCTCCTACATGTGATCGTTAGGTCCATCCATGCCAGGACCCGGTCCGCCTGCTCTACCCATCTGTCGAGCCTTCAACAATTCGTCGCACAGAAGAAGGTTGGATGCGATACTCGAGCTGGAGGCAATGCAGTTTCGGAGGACTCGGTAAGAGTCAAAGATACCGTTCAGCTCGGGGTCCATGGGCTCACCGGTCTCAAGGTCCAGGCCAACGACGCTGCCGTCGGCGTACTCGTCCTGCAGATCCGCAACTATAATACTATTAGCCACTGTTCATACCTCAATGAAACACAAGTACTTACGAGCATCCTGAATGTCAAGACCGGCGTTGGCAGCCAGGGTCTTGGGGATAATAAGGAGAGCATCAGCGAAAGCCTCGACTCCCCACTTGGCCTTGCCCTTGACAGACTTGCCAAAGGCATCGCTCTTCAGGTGGGCAGCGCAGGCAACCTGGAAGGCACCAGCTCCAGGAACAACCGACTTGTCGACAATCATGTTGTAAACACTTCGCAGACCGTCTCTCACGGCGTCTGTAACCTGGGCGATGGTGTGCTGGTTGGGACCCTTGATCATGAGGGTCACCGACTTGGGATCCTTGACCTCCTCGACAAAGGTGTACTTCTCCTCTCCGAGAGTCTGCTCGTAGACGAGACCGGCCCAGCCCAGAACATCCTCAGACAGGTCATCAACGCTGTTCTGAGCAACACCACCGCAAACGAGCTGAAGACGCTCCATGTTCCTTCGCTTGGCTCGTCGGAGAGCAAGAATGTTGTTCTTGGCCAAGACATCGAGAGACAGGGGGTCAATGCCCTTCTGGTTGATAACAACAAAGTTCTTTGAGCCGTCGGTGCCGCAAAGCTCCTGCTTGAGTTCGACAATCTTCTTCAGCTTGGCATCGACGAACCGGCGCTCGCTCTCGACAAGCTTATCGCGCTGCTCAGCGCTCGAGTAGAAGAATCCAGAGTTGATCTCAGACTTTTCATACTCCAGGCTGACGTTGAGGGTCAGGATGTAGCAGTTCTCGAGTCGCTTCGGCATATCGGGGTGTCGGGCACCGTGGTCGAGGGCCAATCCACGGATCAGCCGGGTGTCGGAGGCTGTCCGGTGCTGCATCTTCATAATCTCAACCATGTGCAGATCGGGCTTCGCGGGCTCCTGGTAGATGGCGAGGACGGCGTCGACGATGTCGGGAGTGAGCTTGGCGGCCAGGGTGGCGTTGAGCTTGGTGGCGAGCGATGTTCGCGCAACGTTGATGAGGAGTTCTCGGTCAACCTCCTTGGGAAGCTTGAAGGAATCGAGGAACTGCGACGTTGAGCTGCAGTCATGAGGTTTCGATCGCAGGACTCACCTTCAAGGCCTCAACCTTGGCAACCTCGAAACCATCGGTAATAATACGAGGGTGCAGTCCCTCAGAGATGTATCGGTCTGCCTGCTTCAGAAGCTCGCCCACCAACATGACGACCGAGGTGGTTCCGTCACCGCAAATGTCGTCCTGCGCAGTCGCTGCTCGGGCAATCATGACGGCAGTGGGATTTTGTATTTGCATCTCTCGGAGAAGAACGTTGCCATCCTTGGTCAGCTTGATCTAGAGTTATCGGTCAGTAAAGGGGTCGTTTTTGAGGGGCACTTGGATAGGTAACGGTACCTGTCCCGCACCGTCGACAAGCCTACAAAGGGGTCAGCCAGAGACGCAGAAAAAAAGTGACATGAGTGGCGCTCACATCTTGATGGTGCCCCGGGGGCCCAGGTTGGACTTGAGGACATCTTGAAGACCTTCACCGGCACTGATGTTGACCTTGAGAGCTTCGCCCCTCCTCTGCGACAACGGGGTTAGCAGGCGGCGAGGCCACTTGTCTGCGGGGGGGTAGTATAGCAGCGACGCACTCGGGACTCGGCCTTGGGGTTGAGAAGCTGGGCAGCCGACATAGTTGAGATCTGGGCGCTCGATGCACGCGGAGACTATGTCGAGAAGTAGGAGGTGAAGTTGAGAGATAGTGGGAGGTTTGCGATTTGGTAATCCCACAAGCTGGAGCGAGCAGCTGTGCTATTGCCTGCCTGTGCGTGCTAGGCTGGACATTTTTTCTGCCCCTCCAGAGGGTGAAGGCGGTGTAAGGTGAGGGCACTGGGCACCGAGGGGTATCAGGCTCGGTGAGGGGTCAATCAGGGAATAGAAGTTGATTTGCTCTGGACTCACCGAGAGTGTGTCAGAACTTACAAGAGGACCGCACCTGTTCACATGCGAGTCCAATGCTCTTATTTATCTACATATGCATTCACTGTCTTTCACATTATAGACATACAGTTTCTATCTCTGGTCACTGCCTTCGTCCCTTATCGTTGAAACCTACCGACAAACAACAATAACACCCAACGGCATAAAAGAATTCTGGACCTCAGTACCCATTACAAGAGCAGGCAGCTTTGGAGACACTGGTGCCATCCTTCTGGATAGCTTCATTTTATGGATTCATCATTGGCGCGACTATTTTGGTGTACAAATGATATGTATGAAACAACTGCCCGCTCAGATCAGGGCATGGTGAAAGAAAGAGAAAGGAAAAGAGCGAGAATTTGAGAAACGCGGAGCTTATATAGGTACACAGAACAAGCTTTCAAACGGGACGAGGTATTGCGGCAGACATCAACGCATCTCACAGTGGCGGATTTTAAACTCAAAGGTAATGGACGTGGAAATGGGCACATCAAGTCTACAAGTTGTGTTCAATACACCAGCTACCTGTTCGCACTTCACTCCAATGACTCCTATCATCTCGACATAACATAGCTCCCATACTCCATACTTTTCACATGACATCTCACATCTCATCATAAACACCCCTTCACCTCAACACCATTCCACAACCACCGCAACTCCTAAGACTCCTCACACTCCCCACGATGCTTCCTCCAGTCCTTCTTCTGGCACTCCCCAGAACAATACTTGACTCTCTGACAGCGCATACACTTCTTCAGCGTCACACTGTCACTCTCGGGCTTTCCACAGTTTCGGCATCGCTCCTTTGACGAAGTTACTTGTCTCATGTCAGACATTTCGGAAGCGTCAAGGACCTCTTCGACGAAAGGAACCGCATAGGTCGGACTAATTGCAACGCGGACGGCGTTAGGAGCCGCGCTGTCCCACTCGGGGAGAGGCATAAAGTCTTTAGGGAGACGGCCATTGCCGCAGCTGCAGATGACCTGCTCACCATCTTTCAGGCTCAACGGGATGGTTGCCCCCTTTCTCTTGTACTCGCACTTGCGGCCGTGGGGCCAAGTTCGGCATCGCTCCACGAACGACGGGAGAACCTTCTTCCAAAGAGCCAGTTCGGCGTCGTTCACAGTGACTGAAGCACACTCGAGCGTTCGAAGAATAAGGAGGAAGGCTTCCATCTTGCCGGACTCGACAAGGTCCATGGTAAAGGGGATGATGGCAGCATCGAGAACAACCGAAGCAGCGTCTCCATCAAGTCTAATGGCAGACACAAAGACCAGCATGTGAATGCCTCCTCTATCAGGGTGTGAGATGGCAAACAGGCCTGTCTGACCTCCCTGAAGACCCGAGGCAAGCATGAACATGGTAAAGATTGACTCTTTCAGGTTGACAACTGGGTTGTCCGAGATTCCGCTTTCGTCTCTAACGCTACGCAGATGCTTCTCTCGGGTTGAGAACTGCAGAGAGGTGAGCGTTGTCATCCAACGCGTCTTCTCCTTATTCCGCAGATCAATGATTGGGAGATTGTCGAGGTTGAAATGCGGCGTGTTGAGCGTGGCCGGGACACCAGAGGAAGAGATTTCCGCAGGGTAGACAAGATTAAAGAGCTCTTCAGATGCTGCTGGCTTAGCCAACGGTGCAATCACTTCGATGTAGCCCGTAGTTCGAGCTACGCGTGACCTGATACCCGTCTTGGTTACGGGCACTGGGAACTTCACAGGGCACACCAGCTTGTTCTTCCCGAAGACAATGTCGATGACGAAGGGGCTCTCCTGGCGCAGCTCAATTGGAACCTTTTCCTTCAGGAGCGCCTTACCCTTTGTCGATGTGATGTCCAAGTGACCAGTGATTGTAGTGATCTTGGACTCGGAAGGTGCAACATCAATCATGAGCTTCGTCGTCTTGTCGTGCTGGCCCTGATTCGTTTCCTTGTCAAGGGGCTTGAGAGCACCGCAAATCAAGGGGTAACCAGTTTGTCCAGGCAGATACTTCGTCACAAAGACTTGAGACCTGTCATCCAGCTGCGTCTCAAACACAGTCATGCTCATGCCGATGATCGGTCCAAAAATCACAGAGTTCTGGCCTGTCGGCGGAACACAAACACCAGCCAAGGCAGTGTTGGGCTCATTCTGCAGTGTCGATGTGGGCACGTAGAAAGATGCAATCAAAGGGGAGTCGCCTGCCCAACCATCCTTGTCTGGCTCAACAGTGACTTGAAAGTCATCCTCGTTCGGCGACTTGGACGTCTTGAGGTTTCCAAACACAATGTGAATGTCTCCAAAGATGTTCTGCCATGCCTCTGGCGCATCATGACTCGATCTGACCGATCCGACAAGTGGCGGCGACGCGAGTCTGAGCTTTTCGTTGTCATGCTCATACAACCGAGCAATTTGGCTTCTCGGAACCACCACAGTGACGGCAACCGCCGGAGGAAGAGACTTCCAGAGGTTGAATGTTCCATTCTCTGGCAGCTTCCTGTTTTCCTGTAGCATCCAGGGCTCAGTGTTGACTCCGTGGAGATGAAGCTGAAGACACAAGTCCTGCATGCCGTTGCTTGCCAGGTAGAATCGGTGATCCTGAGCAATTGTGTCGACCAAAGTTGAACACATGATCGGCCAGTCCGTAGCAACTCGGTTCATGACAACCTTGATAAAGGCAGCAAAGCTTGTACGGATAAAGTGCGTGTAGGTACTGATCCGAGTCTGGGCGTTCTCCAGAGCCTTGGTGACATTCTCGGCCTCAAACATGTAGTCGTAAAGCGGTGACAGGAGCTTGACAAGCTGTTTCGCTTCGATGTGCAGCTTACCATGGCGCACCTGGCCAGAGAACTGGGTGTCGTGCTTCCAGGCAAGTCGACTTCGGACTTGGGTGTCCCTCTGAGTCCCCTCGTTCATGAGACCCAGGAATAGCTCGTCGACGTGTGATTCGGCCTTGGCGTTGGTCCAGTACTGAACCGGGCTGAAACCAAGCAGAAGCGAGATGGTGGGTGCGTGCCCGCAGATGAGCTGCTCAAAGGCATTTTGAAGAGTGCCTTGTCGCTTGATCAGCAACTCGGTGAAGAGGGAGGCCCACGGCTCGTCCTTGAGCAAAGGTCCCGCTGCGATGAGAAGATTCAGGGCACCAATGTGGTCACTCAGGTTCGAGGTGTCGATCATATCGAAAGTCTTGGGACCTGGGCCAGCTTTGCCATACTCCTTGACATCCAGGGTCAATGGACGAGCGTCCCAGACTCGTCGGTAGATGTTGGCCGACTTTCCAGTTGCAGCTGAAGTCTGCAGGCTGTGGCAGAGAGTCAGGGCATCTGAAATAGAAAAACGGATAACAACGTTCTTCCTAAAGTCAGACTTGAACGCGGCGATCCACTCGTTGAACTGAGTTCGAGCGGCAGCCGTGGCAGAGAATCCCTCGACGATATTCTTAGGCTTCAACGGCGACGACTCGGTGAGAGAAGCATAGCCAGTAGCGAGGTGAAAGCCCAAAATAGGGTCAGTCCCGTAATGCAAGAGCCGGTCCTTTGAAAGGAGGGAGGCAAGCAGCGGGTTCGGGGTATTCTCCTCAGCTCTTTTGGGCATCACAGTGCCATCCTTCCAATACTGCTGTGACATCTCCCACAGCTTGGGTCCAGCCTGCAGAGAGAGGGGAGCAGCAGAGCGCATGGCAGTAAGGTTGACAGCTCCCTCGCCAAGCATCCCCTCACGACAGTCCCGAGAAGGCTGGACGTTCTCCTCAAAAGCCTTCCAGTAGGTACCAGCCTGGCATTTCTCCGCGGCGTCCTTAATAGCGATCCAGACTCGGCGGGCATCCTTGAGAGTGTCGGCATCGCAAAACTTGATGGTCCTACCGTAAATGTTCTTGTTCCAGTCGTCGAGGCTCTTGGACATGGAGACCAGCTTGGTGGCTTGCTGGAGCACAGCATCCGCCGTCTCGCCATCCACAAAGAGATGATAATAAACATCCCATAGCTTGTCACTGCTCAATTTACAATCTCCATCAAGGAGAAAGGAGAGAAGAAAGACATTGCGAGCTATGAGTCGTCAGCGACTGCCATGTGTCATGATATAGGGTAGCCAACTCACCGACGATCTTGTCATCATAATCACAACAAGTAAAGTCGAGTTTTCTCGATGCTGACCTCTATCAGTACGACCAGAGTATCACAAATCTCGAATAATACTCACGAAGTCCCTTCTCGGTGTATGCAGTGTACAAGATGTTGCGCAAGTCACCGCAGCCTAGAGACAGCACAGTTGCATCTTGACCTTGAGGCAGACATCTCGTCAGGCTGGTTGCCGGGGTGTTGCCAGCGGCGTAAAAGAAGTTGATTTTGTTGGCGACGGTAGGAGACAACATGTTGTTTACCCCTCAGAATCCTACCATGCCAATTGGAAGAGGGAGATGAAGATAGGATGTGCAAAGTAATTCGGGGTGTGGTAGTTGTTGTGGAGAGAAGCGTTCAGAGCTGCCTCGCGGTGGAGAAGTGTAGGTTACTAGTAAGCAGTGAGCGGCAACATGCATTGCATGAATATAAAAGCAAACAGACAATCAATACGGTGTTAATGAAAGGATGATGAGTAAACGTTTGTATGTTGAAGATAAACAATGGCTCAGAATTATCACAAATTATTTACATTCACATATACTTGTCGACGAAAGATGAATATCAGAATGACGCGTCTCTTGAACTATAACCAAATCTTCACTTGTTCAAATCAAATCAATTGTCGTCAATAATGTTTCCATTCAAATGCCAGTTACCCAAGAGCATTTACCAATCAACTCCATTCTCGGCCGTGTCGAGACCATATTTTCCCTTTGAAACCCAATGATTCCCAATGACACCCAATTAAACTCCATCCATCCTCCCAATTTCTATACCTTATTCCTTCTCCTTCTCCTGCTCCTCCTCCTCCGTTCAGATAGATTACTCCTCCTAGTGTACAAGAGGCACGTAGGCCATGTCCAAAAACTCCGTTTTTATGTTCTCCCATGATGAACCCCAGATATGATGACCAGTACATGAGCGTCGTCAACACATGTTGTAGGTAAAAAAGCATGACGTGGAATGCCTCGTCGTGTGAAAAGTACAGGGCTAAATAGCTTGATAAGAAGAGAAGACGCACATGACAAGACAGGTTATGAAGTGCCAAAGAAGTCATCGCCATTGTTCATAAACAGGTCGTTGTTGTCAAGGTCTTCCTCAAGCTTGCTCATCATCAGCATCTCCGGGTCGCGGTATAGCGACACACAATCATTGTCATCGTTGGAGAACTGAAGGAGCGCATCGTGGTCTTGCTCGCTCATGACTAGGGGAAGGGTGTCGGCCATGGCAGCCGATGTCATCAGGGTGCTGGTGCCGGAGAGTGAGGACAGGTCATCCGTGTTGAGGGTGTTGTCGACATCAAAGAAGCTCTGCGATTGCAGGGGCGGTGATGAAGACTGCGACAATGCAGGGGGTGTGTTAGATCGGCTTGCGTTGCTCTTGGCAGGAGATCCCCCGTTCGCTGGGGTGCTCTCCATGACTTCTCCAGGGGAGACGTAGTTGTTAGGAGTGGTGCTTTCCATAAGGGCTTCGGGGGAGACGTAAGAGTGTGCGCTGACGGCCGAGGGGGAAGAAGCATAGTCGTTCAGTGTCGCGGTGGGGAGGGAGGACATAGGAGCTGAGGACATGGAAGCAGACGACATGTGAGCAAGGGTCTGGGTTTGCGAGCCCATGCCAATGTCCATCATGGCGTCGTCAAGCATGTCCAAGTCGTTCTCGGGCGAGTTGACAACAGAGCTGTCAGAGTACGCGGAGAACGATGATGTTGAGCTGATGGACATGTTCTTCTTGCGAGTGCGAGTCGACTTCTCGATACGGGTCTCCATGTCGGGGCGGCGGTTCTTGGGGGGCCTGCCTCGCTTGGCGCTCTTGCGCACGATGCCATCAAAGGCACCAATGCACATGCCTCGTTGACGATGTCGAGTCAGGGCGTCGTGGCGGGCAAATGTGTTACCGCACTCGCAAGGGTAGGGCTTGATGCCCGTGTGAATCTTGGCGTGTCGCTTAAGATCGTGCTGGCGAACGAAGCACTTTTTGCAAGTAGGACACTGATATTGGCGATCGTTGAGATGAGTCTGGACGTGAGACTTGATGTTCTCCTTGCGACCAAAGTCCTTGCCGCATCCCTCAAACAGACAGTACCATCGGCCATTCTTGGCGTCGGGGCCGCTGATGTGTTGGCTGATTTCTTCTTGGCTGACTCCCGTCTCCGTCTTGGTATCCTCAATGTTGATACTGGCGATGCTGGCAGCGCTTGCTTGGCTTGCCACGGAGTCTGTTCGGCGATGATGAGGAGATTGGCGGCGGGATGGCGTCTGCATGGGGATGGCGGAGAGAGTGTGAGCGTTGAGAGGGTAAGGTCGCAGGTCAGGCTTGTTGTCAAGAGACGTGTTGTCAAATGACATAAAGTGTGTCGTCTGGGGAGTGTTGGGGGTGGTCCGTTGAGAGAACTGCTGGTCCGCGGGGAGGCCGTTGGGCGCTTCCCTATCGAACGAAGCCTCAATCTTCAAGAACTCGTCATTGAAGTTGCTCATGCTCATCAAGTCGCGCGAGTTAAGAGGAATCGAGAAGGAATCAGCCCCGGACATGGAGTTCGGCTGTGCCGAACGAGACGGAGTCTGCTCAGTCTGTTGTCTTATGTCCTGGAAGATGTTCTGGACTCTGGGGTTTCCTCCTCGGTTCCTCACGGGCTTGACCGTCTCCTCCATCGACTCATCATAGCCGTTGGCGAAGCGGTTGGGGCGGGGCTCGTCCTTGACGGTCGGGTCCTGGGGGGTTTCGATCGGTGTCGGGGGGAGGTAGCCTTCCTCCATGTCAGCCTCGTTGCGCAGTGGCATCGCCCAGCCGAGAGACTGACTCTGTAGGTTCTGGTTCGGGGGAGTCATGGGCCGTGGGAGGCCGTCAATGTCCAGGTCGAACCTGTCGGCGCGGTCCATGAGGTCATTGCTCATGCGCCTCGAGTTCCTCCGCGTGCTCGAGGTATCTCCCTCTGAGACCCAACCAGGGGCCGAAGGGCTTTCGGCAAAGTTGGCAAAGGTGGGAGTGGAAAAGGCACTGCTATTGTCAAAGACATCAAAACCCTTACCTGCTGACATGTTATCGGCGTAGTCCGCTTGGCCCCTGCCCAGTAGCGCATCAAGTTCTGGGTTGTAGGACTGGAAGGACATGGAGCTGGGGTCAAACGGTTCAAACGACTGGGCCTGCTGCGAGGTGAGGTAACTTTCACTTGCATTTGCTGCTGCTGTCAGGTTTGTGTAGGGGTTCTGGTGGGAGCCGGCGCGGGCTCGGAACTGTTCTTGAGTATAGTTGACTAGTCCTGCATTGTTAGTATTTGTACTCACGTAGGCCTGCCGTGTTGCCGGCGATGCCATGTTGTGATGTCCTCGGATATCGAGGCTGAGGCCCCGTCGGTGGCCTTGGGTTGCTTGTCGAACGTTTCGCGGGAGTCTGTTTGGGACGTTGGCGCCTTGGAAGCCGCTGGGCGTTGAGTTTTGGCGACGGTGCTGCCTTATCTGGGCGTGACACGCCGAGTGATCGGACCGCATATTGTCGAAAGGAATGGATTCGGATCAAAGATCTCGTTTGTCGGAACGTGTCCGTGGGAACCTGGAGGTTCGAAGCTGGTGGGAATTGTTAGATGACCCCTTTCAAGTTCCCTCTGTAACTTACTTTACTTCACGCAAGCAAGCAATCAATGCCGAGCTTGGGAAAGCGTTTGGTCGTGCTCGGTCGAGTGAATAGCCTCGGTCGACTTGTATATCGATGAATTGCGTCGCAACACCTTTTTCAGGCGATGGATTGTTTGTAGATGGATCTCTCTTTGCTCTTGCTCGAGATGGGACACGAGAAGCTTTGCTTTCGTCGATGTGGTAGCTGTGATGCTAGAGATGGAGATGGAGAGCAAGAGTGGGTTCGTAGGCCAGAGTCGTAGGCCAGGAAGCTCTGGGAGGGATAAGAGACCATGTTGAATGTTTTGATGGTTTCCACGGTAACAAGTCCATCGGACGACCTACTGTCAGCAGGGATCCATTGGTAGCCCAACATGGAAGCTGTGAGACAGGAGTGACCAATCAGGGGCCTTGTCTAAGTTGTGCTGTAGTGGATTTGTGCAGCTGAGGATCCCTGTAATGGGGATCAGGACTTGAGCACTTCCCTGTATAATGTGGAAAGGAGTATCTAAATGCACAGAATAGTACCCGAATCACTTTATCTGCATCAAAGAAAGTACCAACACGTTTGCTTGCTTCAATCTCTCAAAGACTCGAGCTCTGACGACGGGAAGCAAGCCCCCAAGAGCAAGCGTGGCGCTCAACACCGAGGTCCGATGTGGGTGCTATTTCAGTAACGGGCACGGGAAGCAGGGGTCTCTCTACTACGCTAAAAGTGAAATGGAACCCCGAGCGCATCACAATCACTTATCCTAATGGACGGCATCTAACAAAGCTCAGCTGCAGCTGGTCATCTTGAAACCCCAGACGCTTCTCATCCGTGGCACCTAGCCATAGCTCGCTCGACCGCTCATCCAAGCGCCGAACCCCCCATGGCACGGCGCTTGCTGAAGCTGCCCTGCCCTGCCCTGCCCCGTGAGGAGCCAACATTCCAGTGCCGCTCCCAAGAGGTATCCACGGATCCTTGCATCTCTCATATCGTGACGACTTGTTTCAGGCTCGTCATCGCTACCTAGTCAGGGTCTCAGCTGCGAGTGCCCCTCTTGTTGCATGCCAGGCAATCTCGCATGGTGGGCAAGGATGTTTACTGCCTAGAGGCCTGGCCACTTGCATTCCAGGCCAGGTAATCGCTCCTCGCCCGCCACGTTGAGCGGGTACTGCCCGCCTGAACTCGTTGTCTGGGTTTCCATCTCTTGGCGATGCCCCCAGCTGAAACCTGACGTCTTGTTCTCGCCCAAGTTGGTTAAACGTTAATGGACAGTGAGTGTTGCTAGGTGTTGAAGATAATCGGCCATCTATGTATACATACGAAACAGATATGTGCCACACGTTCTCGCACGTGTTCTATACACTTTTGTGAAATGTATCTTACATCATACTCAAGAGCTGTCGGCTCTAGATTTTGTTCATTCTCCAAGATACAATCTGACCTTTGTTTACTTTCTTTTCCACACACCGCCCCTGCTTGGTATGTGGATAAAGCTCTAATTCGACGACAACTCGGGAAGCCCTGCTACACAAAGCCCTGATACTAAACTTAGCTTCCGTAATGTTTACCCTCCCCGAGCTTCCGCTACTGCCAGGGAAACTTTGCTCCTCTCTTCAGGTAGCGTGGGGATTCGGCAACAAGTTTGTGGATCTAATGTAACTGCTACTGCCGAGCCATATTTCGGTTGATGCCGGCGATGCCGTTGATAGTCACATGATTGACTGGGGAGACTTCTATATCTAGGCTCATGAGCGTATTCATCACAATCAAGCTCTCTTTGCTGGTTTGGGGGGTGGTGAGAGCATCAATAAGTGGTGGTGCAAGTTCGAGTACGTTGAGCCTCTGGTACCCTTACCTTGGCTGGATCCATCTTTGACACCCATGTCTCAAGTTACTCGTTACCTACACTATAAGGCGTATAAACACATCGTACATTATATCTGTTGTCTCTAGGCAGACGCGCTCCCGGGGCTGCTTCAGTTGAGTGCTCTCGAGCATCTGGTTTAGATGATAGGAGGTGGCTTGGGGGCTCATGGTGTGTGTCTGTCTCGCTAACATTCCTCATCTCGGTGAGCTTCGACACAGCTCGACGTCAATACTCGGCAACCCTAGGCAACAACAAACCGGTCTGGTGGCGGAGCGTCTTTAATTGTCTATTAATTCCCATCAACTGCCTTCTTGCCACGAAGGCGTTCTCTTGCTCCGACGTGGTTATAATTCAAGAAGGACTAGCGAAATACTCTTTAAAGGCTCGTACCTCTTCAAGACTCTCGTTATGGTTTATGGTTGTCGAGTGAAGCTTTGATGTAGTATTGTAGTTAGCTTATGTCGGGATGAGAGGTTCAGCGTGGATGCTTCTGACACTCTCCTTACTTGTGTAGAGGAGAAATACTAGTCGTGAGTCTATATAAGAAGCATGAGTGAATAAATGAATGCCGAGTTGGGACGAAGGAAAGAATCGCCTTTCGAGTGAATGGTGTATGGTGTTGGATGCTGTGGCTGTAGGTGACCGCACAGTGTGTTAGACAACAGTGCCATCCATCTATTCCTACCACTCTACCTATGCATGCATTTCTCGAGAGGCTAAGAAGGCCACCTCAAATTTAACATAGCAAACCACCCATCTCGATGGAGGTCGTGCTCTAAGAAGACCTTACTGAGGGGATGGGAACAGTCACCAGCCCGCCCAACTCTTCCCAACCAAGTGCCGAGCTTAGGGTAAATCTGGCCCTGATCGCATGAACTCTTCGCTGGCCGATATGCACAGCTAGGCGACCCGCATGTCATGGGATCTCTACTATTGTCGTCTGAACAGACCTGTAGTTCATCGGAGAGGGCCCAGATGTCAAGCCAAGATTCATGCAAACCAGGGCCCGTGCTATATTGCGTCTACTCTTATAAGACGGAATGGGATGGATGACGAATGGGCTTGCAGGATGAGAGTGACAAGGGCTGACCCACAAGAAGCGATATGCGGGATAAGCTACACCAACATTAAAAACTTTTTGATGGAAGAGATTAGAGAAGCATCAAGGAGTAGAATAAGTGCCTGTACCTAGTGATACATGTTGGTGATACTTGCTTGTGATACCTGAGGAACGAATGGTGCGGGCACGTGATGGCCAATGATCTACCAAAGTCAATAAAGCTCACCGGACAACCACGACCAGGGGTCGGTGAACTGGGCCTACCAGGTTCTAGGTTATCCATCCAGTCTTGACATTTCCAACCCGAGGGTCACCCCATTTCACGCCCGCCCGCACAATATCTCTGGTGCTGCGATTGGTCAGGCGCCTTTATAATTTTCTCTTTCTTGACTGCCGTCTCCGTCTCCGCCTGGCAGAGAGATATCCGAATACATCGTTAAGAGCCCATTCCCCTTCCACTGTCGCCCGCCGACCCCTCCGCATCGAGCCATTCCCGGCCGTGACAACGAGCCCAACTCCTTGTTGACCACCTCGACTCACCCGCCGCCATGTCGGGAAACACATACAGAGGCACTCCCACCCGCAACCAGGGCCGTGGATCCGCGCCTTTCGGCAACAGCCCCGGCGGTTCCAGCATTCCTCGTCCCGTCCTCGAAACTGCTCAGGCGGAGACAGCCTCTTCCCTCAGTGCGAGTCGCCAGAAGCAGTCCAAGCGTGATGAGGTGCGTCACCATATATACCTCTTTGATAGAATACACTGTGATGGCCTATTCAATGGCACCATCTCGTTTTCGAGGTCGACCTTGGAGCGCTCCCGCAGCCCTCAAGTTCGAGAGTTGCCCGACCCAAATACACCTCACTTCACCGTAACTTGCATCTGCACCACCGATCTCTAACCTCTGGTACAGGCGATCCGAAAAAAGCTCGAAAATGACCTGTCCAAGAAGAAGCACCTCACGAGCCGAGCTCGACACACCCGAAAAGCTCCCCCGGGAACCGTCCTCGCACTCAAGCCCAGCCCCGCCCTCCAGATCAAGCCCGCGACCACTGTCTCTGAGGCCGCTCAGTTGATGGCCGCCAAGCGAGAGGATTGCGTTCTGGTGACCGACGATGACGACCGAATTGCCGGTATTTTCACTGCCAAGGATCTTGCCTTCCGTGTTGTGGGAGCTGGTGCAAAGGCCTCGGCCATCACCATCGCCGAGATCATGACCAAGAACCCTCTGTGCGCACGAACCGACACTAGCGCCACCGATGCCCTGGACCTCATGGTTCGCAAGGGTTTCCGACATCTGCCAGTTATGGACGAGAACCAGGACATTTCGGGTGTGTTGGACATTACCAAGTGTTTCTACGATGCTATGGAGAAGCTTGAGCGAGCCTACTCGTCCTCGCGAAAACTCTACGATGCCCTTGAGGGTGTTCAATCTGAGCTGGGTTCTACTCAACCCCAGCAGATTATCCAATACGTTGAGGCTCTGCGCAGCAAGATGTCCGGGCCTACTCTGGAGACGGTTCTGAACGGCGTCCCCCCCACCACCGTCAGCGTGCGAACCTCAGTCAAGGAAGCTGCTCAGCTCATGAAGGAGAACCGCACCACTGCCGTGCTGGTCCAAGATCAGGGTGCCATTACCGGCATCTTCACCAGCAAGGATGTCGTGCTTCGAGTTATCGCGCCTGGCCTTGACCCGGCCAATTGCAGTGTTGTGCGTGTCATGACTCCTCACCCCGATTTTGCCCCAATGGACATGACCCTCCAGGCGGCGCTGCGGAAGATGCACGGTAAGTCGCTCAAACAGGGGTATGGAACATAGACTTACGGTTTCATAGATGGCCACTACCTGAACTTGCCAGTCATGAACGATGGAGGCGAGATTGTCGGTATGGTCGATGTTCTCAAGCTCACCTACGCCACTCTGGACCAGATCAATGCCATGTCCAATACCAACGATGAGGGGCCTGCATGGAACAAGTTTTGGCTTTCGCTCGACGCTGAGACCGAATCTATGATGTCTGGAGAGGGTAGCGCTAGCCTTCAGCACACGAACCTGGGGTCGCGCCTCACATCGCCTGACGTAGCTCGGGATCGCATCGGCGATAGCCTCGCTCCTGGCGACTCGGCATCTCACATTGGCCTCGAGTCACCTCCTCGCTCGCTTCTCCACGACGGTATGGAGTCTCGACTCCCCGAGGAGCGCCCATTCCCCTTCAAGTTCAAGGCTCCCTCTGGCCGAGTGCACCGTGTCAAGGTCATAGCTACGGAGGGTATGGATGCCTTTGTTGCGGCTGTGGCTGCAAAGCTAGGCGCCGAAGCGGATGGCATTGGTGGTGTCCCTCCTGTGGAGGAGGGCAAGATTACCGGGCCAGGCTTTGCCCTCAGCTTCATTGACGACGACGGAGACTCCATTTCCATCACTACCGACAACGACCTTCTTGAGGCGGTTCTTCTCACTCGTCAAGCCCACCGAGACAAGGTTGACCTCTTCGTTCATGACCCCGAGAAGCCCCCATTTTCGGAACCCGCCGAGGTGTCGGCGCTTGCCACACCCTCGATTTCCACAGGTGCCGGCCTTCGAGAACGTCGCAAGTGGTGGCCCGATGAGGAAGAAGACGAGGAGGATGAGGATGAGGACGATGACGCTGGATCTACCGTGCGGAGATCACGGAGAAGCCGGACGGCTCCGGCGCCACCTATTCAGGAGCAGGTCATCGCTGGCGTGCCAAACGAGCTGCTTTTGCCCGGTGCTATCGCCATGCTGGCTGTTGCTATCGTGGGCGTCTTTACCATCTCCAGGCTCACCAGCCGATAAAGAGATCCGGTGCACGCACTCTCTCCTAATGACATGATGAAGACGGGGGCTGAAGACTGTAGATATGCAAAACTTGTGGCTTTAGTAGAGATTACCCTTGCAAGTCTAATCCAGAACATTTTCTTTGTAGATTACTTAAATGTCTCAATTCATTGGACGCTGTTGTCAGGCCCAATTCTTACCGAGGTGGTGGTTGTGAGCTGAGTTGGCAGGGGTTTGGCTGCTTGAGGGCGGGCTCGGAAAATCTCGCACGCCGGACTTTAAGCCATAGCCAATTTTTGGCTGTCGTCGAACGACCATCACGACTACCGAGTAACCTTTAATCCGTCGCCATGATCCTGAGAAACGCCGCCGTGCGGCAGGGTGAGCCAATTGGCCTCCGCGGACCTCAAGTAACCATCTGACATGCTCTAGGCCGCCGCACATTGGCTTCTCCCATCTCGAGGTCCCTCCTGCGGCAGTTGTCGACCGAAGTGACGACCGAGACTCAGACGGACCAGACCTGGAAGATTCCCCAGTCTGCCACCGGACCTCCCAAGATTGTCTCGGCCGCGCGAAAGAAGCAGAGAGTTGTGCAGGATGGCATCATGTCTCTCGGAACCGACTCTGCGCACGAGCACAAGGGCGCCGTGTGGACGACACCCCACAAGAACTCGAGCTCAGCGACACCTGCCGCACCGGCTCAGCAGTACGCCGAATTCAAACGTATACAGGCCAACACGAGGAGCCTGGGATCGAGGGTTGAGAAGCGGTACATCCCATCTGAACTGGTCAACAACCCCCCCGGACCTGAGGATATTACTCTGGAGCTGCTGATGGCCTCGCAAACGCACATGGGTCATAGCACTTCTCTCTGGAACCCCGCCAACTCGCGATACATCTACGGCGTGCGTCAGGGAATTCACATTATTTCCCTTGAGACGACTGCGGCGCACCTTCGACGAGCGGCTCGTGTGGTGGATGAGGTTGCGTACCGAGGCGGCCTGATCCTCTTTGTGGGTAACCGCAAGGGACAGATGGAGATTGTCACCAAGGCCGCCGAAATGGCCGGTGGCTGCCACCTGTTTACCAAGTGGACTCCCGGATCCATCACAAACCGAGATGTGATTCTGAAGATGGCTGGTACCAAGGTGGTGAACGAGAAGGATCAGGAGCTTGACGGCTTTGAGAGGTATAGAGGTTCGGCTCGCCCGCTGATGCCGGATCTGGTTGTCTGCTTGAACCCTCTGGAGAACTACACGCTTCTGTACGAGTGTGGCCTGAAGAGCATCCCCACCATTGGTGTTATTGACACCAACGCGGACCCTTCATGGGTGACTTACACCATTCCTGCCAATGATGACAGGTAATGTTTTCTTTGATCCGGTAATCTGATGATACTAACAGTACATAGTTTGCGAGCTATGGCTGTTGTTGGTGGTGTTCTGGGTCGAGCCGGCCAACGGGGTCAGCAGCGACGTATGGAGGACGCTAAGAAGGGCAAAGTCACTTGGCATAACCCTTACGATATTACCCAGTACATGCAGCGGGAGAACAAAGCGGCTATTGCTGAGCGCAAGTCCGTCATGGGCCGGATGCAGCACAACATTGAGGGATTCAGCGAGGAGGAGCAGAAGATTCTGCGCGAGCAGTTCTACGAGGAGGACATTCAGGTTACTGAGGAGGATATGGTCGACATGATGGGCGAGGCTGCTCTAGGAAGCCCCAAGGAGGCCGAGGGTGAGTCAACGCACGGTGCCAGACTGGCAACCATTGAGCAGCAGCTGGCGAGTCTCAAGGAGGAGGCTACGGCGATCGAGTCGGCTGTCAAGACTCCTGTTGAGGCCAAGGTCGAGTCAACACACGGCGTCAAGCTAGCAGGCATCGAGGAGCAGTTGGCGGGAGTCAAGCAGGCTGCCACAGCTATCGAGGCCGAGATCCCGGGCAGCAAGAAGGACTAAAGTAGAAAAGCTGTGTACAATATTTCAGATGTATAATAGCGTATGAGTGGGCATGTATACAGGGAATGATGTAAGTTGATGTGAAATGCATGTACGAATGATGGCTTTGCTCCAATCCGTGGTGTAAGTGATGGTAGGATGTGTTGAAGGGAGGCCGATGACGGCGGGCAGCCCGGATAAATGATAGGCCTGACACCTGACAGCAACGGGCAGGAGCGGGTTTCGGTGGCTTCCTGCAGGTGCCCCGCGATTGGATTCTAAAGCAAGGCGGGGTCCGGGAGGTGCCTGCCAATGCCAATCCATGCCAAATCTCGGCCTCCACTGTACGGTCTGGGCTGGCCGCGCATTTCCCCTCACCAAAGAACATTTCAGCACAGTCACGTCGGATTCACAGCACATCACAGCACGCACACCGCGCAGCGACGACGGGCACAATCCAGCACAGGCACAGGCGCAGGCAAGGTCACGGGCACAGCGGAGCACCCAACGGCTGCAGGCAACGCCCAGCGAATACCAGCCAAGGTCCCATAGCGATAGCGGAAACACGCCCACAAGCGAATCCCCCCAGCTGATAAGCAGCGGGGGCAGCTCCAGCGCTAGAGAACCAAAGCACACAGCACACCACAGCGGGCACACTGGGTCATTGCTGCTGGACGGGCACCTGGAGCGAACGGTAGCGTTCGGTGCGAAATCGGGGTCTGGGGCTTGCAGTGCCGACTCATATCCACCGAGTCGCCCATAGTGGCTTGGCCTTGAGGTTGGAATATTAAATTGGGCTGGTCTTGCTCTCACTGCGGTTGGTATGTGCTTTGTCCTTTGCTTTCTGCATTTCAGTTTGGTTGGTGGGTGTTTGTGTAAAGCAACAGCGGCCCTGAGCAGCACAAGCGATAGTGAACGATTCTAAGAATTGATATGCTAACTGATCATCTCTAGGAAAACAAGGGCATCTCCTCTTTCCAACTGCATCCTCACTCTTCTCTTTTATTTTCTCGTTGGTTCGCAAGGGCTGTGACCCTCCTACCACCAAAATGCCGGCCATGCTTGATGATCCGGCGAGCCCCACTATATACCGGGTCTCGGGTCAACCCCCGTACCCGGATCCGAACAGCCCCGGCTTCCCGGCCGATATCGTGCCCCGGCAGGTCACCCTCCGAGATCGTCAGACCGTCGCCACCATTGTCCCCTTTGCGTCAAGGCATCAGGTTCCGGAGTCCCTGCTCGCGTACTTGTGTGACCAGATCAACAAGGAGATTGAGGGCGGCGATACGTACCCTATGATGGAGCCGTTCGCCGCCGACAAGTTCGCTGCTTACTGGTTCCAGAACTTTGGTGCCATTATGCTTCTTGGAAACGTCGAGCGGGCTGAGGATGTAGTTGAGGGCAAGGACTGGTCCCGGGAATGCCTGGGAAGCTTCTACATCAAGCCCAACTACCCTGGCCGCAGCAGCCATGTATGCAATGCTGGCTTCCTCGTCACTGACGCTTCACGCAACCGTGGTGTTGGCCGCCTGATGGGCGAGGCTTACCTGGACTGGGCTCCACGCCTCGGCTACACCTACAGCGTCTTCAATCTCGTCTACGAGACCAATGTGGCCTCGTGCCGCATCTGGGATGCCCTGGGCTTCAAACGCATCGGACGGGTCAAGGGGTGCGGCAACCTGCGGAGCTATCCGGGACAGCTCATCGACGCCATCATCTACGGGCGGGATCTGGCTCCGCGTGAAAGCGAGGAACTCGTGAGTGAAGAGCGTTTCGACAAGATCAAGTTCTACCTCAAGTACGGCGAGTACCCGAACGGCGCTGACCGAGCCGAAAAAAGCAGGCTCCGCAGCGCGGCGACGCACTATAAGCTTCTCGACGGCGACAAGCTCATGCTCAAGGATAAGGAGGTGATATCCGACCCGGCCCGCCAGTTTGAGATTGCCCGCCGTGTTCATAACCAGCAACACGGGGGCATCAACAAGACCACCGCCACCATTGCTGAGAAGTACCACTGGAGTCGTATCAAGGAGACAGTTAGCGACGTCATCCGAAGTTGCGTCGACTGCAAGGAGTTGGGCAAGACACCTAATCCAGGGGGTGCAAGGAAGGCTGCATCCTCCCATAACCATGGCGCTGGACGAAGATCAGGTGGTGGTGCAGTTGGTGGGAGTGATCATCAAATACAAGTACCGAGTCCGCCGAGTCAAGTGCTGCCGCTGCAAGATCACAGCATGATGTCGACGCTATCACAACAACCAAGTCCAGACCATACTCCAAGTCCTTATGCTAACCCTGCCGACATCTCTCTCATGGCGCCCCCTCACACTCTACAGGGCAACTCGATCGACCACACGCTTCACTCACACCACCAACACCATCACGCTCTTCCTCAACCACATCATCACTCTCACCATCAACATCCGCACCACAACCCCATGCTACAAGACCCTCCCGGCCATCATACTCACGACCACTCTGTCTACCAGCCCATCGACCCTCAAATCATCAACCAGACCTCACCACATGACCTCGGGCCCTTTGACCAGTACCACTCACCAGCTGACTTTCAAGCCTTGCTCAACGCTACCGAGGATGTCGTCCCCACCGAATCTGACGCAGTCGACCGTGATCTTGAGATGCTGATAGAGCACCAGGATGACGATGACGTCGTAGATGGGACAGTGAGCATGAGTGGCATAGGCGTGGGTGTCGGCACAGGGCCGGATGAGAGGGGACTGGAGCACAAGGAGAGGAGCTTGTATGATGTCGGGTTTGGGGGGACAGGGGATTAAGACATTCAATGGGTGTGCGGTGTTATTGATCAAAGCATAAAACGGAGCGGGCGAGTTTTGGATATCTTCTTTTCTTATGAGCATGATTTTTGTACGCCAGAGGTATTAAGAAAAAAAGTTGAATACCTACTAACACACAACTATGCACCGCTCAGTCACGTAGGCAGTAAACGACGGGTTATCAAGGACTCCTGGATATTCATTCCAGTCAAGTGCCATGATGCTTCTTCAGTGCTGTCAGACGGAGGACATTCAATTTTCCAGAGGTCAGATATCGGAAGTCTAGGTATCATACAGATCCTCCAACCCCCAGCCACGACAACACCACCAAACCCGCTTTCCATTTCTATGTTCCCGGATTGTTTTTATGTTCCCCTCATGACTGTCCCATGTTTCTCTTTCAGGCTTTGAGCGGGTTTACCTTCTGGGCATTCCCCGTCCACGGCCCCTGAGAGCTCGCTGGGCAGCGCCGGGTGGTAGCTGACCAGGAGCCTGGGGCTTGGCACTCTCCTCGTTGCGGATGGTCTCGTCGACTCCGAGGATGAGGCAGCTGGCCTCGGTGGCGGCCTGGATGGCGTTGATCTTGACCAGGGCGGGCTCCCACACGAAGCGCTCCATCATGTCGGCAACGCCCTCGTTCTGGAAATCAACACCAGCCCATGTCTTGCCCTTTCGGTGCTCCACGCGGAGCTTGTTGAGGATGTCGGTAGCATCGAAGCCAGCGTTGTCGCAGAGCTGGCGGGGGATAATCTCGAGGGCCTTGGCAAAGGACTTGATGATGGTTTGCTGTTTGTGGGAGATGTTCTTGTCGGCGAACTGGTGCAGGTAGGCGGACACCTCCATCTCAGCGGCACCACCACCACCGACAATCAAATGGTTTCGGATCGCTCTCTTGACGATCATGATGGCGTCGTGCAGAGATCGCTCAACCTCGGCGATAAACTGCTCAGCACCACCACGGAGAACCAGAGTGCAGGTCTTGGCCTCGGGGCAGTCCTCGAAGAAGTTGAAGCGCTCACCGCCGATCTGGCGCTCCTCAAACTTGCCGCAGGTTCCCAGATGCTCGGGCAGAATGTCAGAGCATGTCGACTGAACCACAGCGCCGGTAGCCTGCACCACGCGCTCCATATCCTCAGCAGCGACACGGCCAGCGCAGAAGATGTCTCGGTCGGCAAAGAACTGGGTAGCCAAGTCACCAATGGGCAGTTTGCTTAGCACCACCTTGGCACCCGTCTGGTAAACCGCATCGAGCTTCTTGTAGATAATCTGCCACTCCGCATCCACGATAGCCTGGTATTCGGAAACCTGCTCCACACGGACCTCGGCGTTGTCCTTCTCGGCCTTGAGCTCCAGCTCGACGTTGAGGCAGACAATCTTGGGTTTCTCGAAGGACTTTGGTTGTTGCTCGAAACCGGCGTAGGAAAAGGTCTTCTTGAAGGCGACACCGTTAATGAAGAGGGAGTCAGTGAGCGAACCACCGGGGATCTTCTTGATGCCGATGAGTTTCTCGTTAAGGTCGTCTTGGTCGAGGGAAAGGACGGCGTCGACAACCACTACAGTCACGTTAGCCTGATACTCGAACCTGCAATCTCATATTCGTACTCTTGGTGAAGAAAGGGGTATTCCGCTTGATCAGCTTGCTGGTCATGGCAGTCGAAGCCAGCTTGGCCAGTGTATCACGGCGGTTGCCCTCGTTGGTGCTAACAGCAACCTCCTTGAGCTTGTTGACGGCCAACTGCGATGCTCTCCGCAGGCCCTTGATGATGATCTGAGAGCTGATACCCTGCTCGACATGCTCCTTGACCTCCTTGAGGATCTCACCGGCGAGAACCACGACCGAGGTGGTTCCGTCGCCCACCTCAGCGTCTTGCGATCGGGCGATATCGACGAGAATTCGAGCGGCGGGGTGGACAATGTCGAGGAGCTTTGCAGTGTCAGTCAGGTCTTGGTATATCATGGAGCGCATCGAACCTTCATAACGGTCGCGCCATCATTAGTAATGGTCTGTCTGCCATTCTCATCAACCATCAACAGGTCGCCTCCATAGGGACCCAAAGTGGACTTGATGGTGGCCTGGACGGCGAGACAGGCATTAATGTTGGAGACGATCTGTCCCTTGCCCTGGGAGGTATCGGTTCCTGTTGCAAAGCGCCATAGTCAGCGAACTATCCGTGTATCGCGTGGCGGTCTGGCATCTTCTCTCGAGGGTGCGTGTCCCCTGGATTTCGACTTCGAGGGGTGAATGTCCCCGAAGCGGGCGGGCGGTGGGGTAAAACGGACCTTCCTTGAGGACGATGATCGTCGGCGTTTGGCCTCCGAAAGACATTTTGGAGGATTGGATGTGGTCGGAATCGGTAGGTGATGGTTCTTTTCCGTCCAAGAAATTATAGAAGACTCCGTCCGTTGGAGGGGTGGAGGAGGTTCGTCGGGGGTTCAGAGTGGGAAGGAGCTGTGATGGAAGCTTCCAAAAAAATGTGGCAGCCTTCTTTCTCATCATGTCCTTGCCCCAGTCGTGCACGGGCCATGTTTATAGGAGTCAAGGGTCGTGTCCAATCAACCACTTCAACCAGAACTTCAACTCGACAACAAAAGAGACTTGTGAGTCGAAAGTGAGAATTTTTATTAAAGGTCGGTCTTTTTGAATTTTTGGGGATTTATTACACGATTTTGGGAGTTTGCCAGCCTACGAGTAGAAGGGCCAGTGTATGGTTTCATATTCACGACAGCTCACATGCCTTGTCAGTCAGTTGTATGTAAGTTGATGTTAAGGTAACGATAAACAAAAAGGTTTCAGGTCCGTAATCTAGGATCTGAATAACTAGGTTATGTCTCTGTGTGCTTAGCATTCAAATCTAGAAAGATCTTCATCAGGATCACGGTACGTGCATATGTAATAGTGAATGCCTACACACTAGTTCTCAAGAGCAATACCAATGAAAGGCTTAATGACAACCCCGAAGGCAGTGAGATGACTTAGAAATAGTTCCTCTTCCTACATCTACCTTTAGGTGGACTTGCAGATTGTAACTGCTGTACTGTGACGACCCTGATGCCCCCTTAACTAGTACAGTGCACGCACGTCAACAGTTCAACAATGAGAGCAGAAGGAAAACTATTTATTTTCTTTCTCACTTCGTCCCATATTTCTGTCATCTTCTCATTCACTACAGAGACTCCAGGTTCAATTCTATCACGTATCAACACTTACAAGTATACTAAGCCTCGCCTCCAACACCCAGCACTTAAGGTATAGGGTTGTTGGCAGGGCCCTGTGTAAGTCTTGAACAAAGTAGAATGCCCTATTCATGAAGTCACAAATCCATGAAATCCCCAATGTCTAAACTACAAACTAATTTTAGGGTTGCTTTAACTCAGACTAGCCATTTTGTTCATCGTAGAGAGTGGGTTTGGGGCGTTCACGGGAGCAGTACACTCGCAGCTTGTAGCAAGATCCTCAGCTTTTCCCTGTTGCGGCCTGTATAAATTATACATTATTTCATTACTGCCAGTATCCCATGGTATTTTGGAGATTGGTTACCCTGCCCGGCCCGATTGATGCCCTTGTCCCTGAATCCCGTGCCCCGTTAAGCCTTGTTCTCTCGAGATCGTCCTTTATCAGCCTGTCCCCTGCCGGGCGCAGCATCAAACTTGCTCTTCCACACTCCCTCTTGGTTGAACATGGTGATACACTCAGCAGCGCTCGGCTTGCCGTACTCGGGGTCAGCGCCTCCGTCTAGTAGCACCTGTTGCGTGATGAAGTCAGCCAATTGTCCCCGTCCCGTAATGCATTCAAGACTCCGGTCAGATGAGATGAGTCTTACCTGAATGGTTTCATCTTCCTTCTTGAATACTGCTCCGGCAAGAGGGCTCTGGCCCCGGTCGTTCAGACGGTTCGGGTCGGCACCGTGTTGGATGAGAAGGTGAACGAGGTCAGCGTGACCGTGATATGCTGCAAGCATGATCTAATATAATCAGCCCTGGCTCTTCCTTATACCATTAGGCAAGGGTGAGTTCGACTGTCATACCAGAGTGTCGCCTTTGTCGTTGGTGAGGTTCGGGGGTAGCCCTGCAGGCAAAGCTTGCTGGAAGACGGCTACATCGCCTATCCGAGCCGAGTCGTACATCTTGGTTGCAAACTCGATCATCTCCGGGGTGAGAGAGTCTGATCTGGCGGGCTGATTCGAAGGTTCGCTCATCGTTGCGGTTAGGATTAGATGATAGCTGCCTGGTGTGTTCACTAGGTTAAGAAAGACGGGCTTCTGAGTCGAGAGCGAGGTGCTGAGCTCTGAGAAAGAAAAGGTAGGCCGAGCTCTTTATCCTTTCAAGTTTTTGTCGATTTCAGTGTCATCGGTTTGAACGGAAGTGAGATGGAATTGAAAAGTTCAAGTATGACGTACGTGAAGTAACTTACCTAGCCACGAAGGGTCGGCCCGGCATCTTCATCCGTGCGTGGAGATGAAAGATGGCTTTGTCACTTATGGTCATCAAGAAATACAAGTCACAGATATCAAAGATGTTCAATTGTATCGGCTGTGTTAAGATCAATTTCCAGCCATCTTGGAACGCTTGAATGCAAGACTTCCATCATCATGTTGCGCCAGTCCCAACCCTTTCTCGTAGAGTGACCCCATACTAACTAAACTCGTACAGAGAAGAACAAATTCACCCAATAAATGGTAAATCCATCTATCAACACAATTTCTTCGAATCGAATATCCCTAAAATAAACCAATAGGAGAGTTGAAATGAAATGAAAAGGTCGTTGCGGCATATCATTGTACAGTGTGCAATTCATGGCTCAAGGGCCGCCTGGTATCATCATCCCCCCGCGCTCACCAAAACGCCGTGGGAAAAAAAGAGTAGCATCGATCTCATTCCTTTCTGCACTCTCTCATCAGCCGATAGATGAAGCTGCGCTGCCGAGAACCTACCGTGAAACAATTTGCCGTGTCAGAAATACTCGTTATTTTGTTTAGATGCCTTCAGCGTAGATAGTCGGTGATTCCATCGCCCTCACCATTGTCGGGCTCGTTTGGGACTGGCGGGTCCGGCTTGGGAGTCTCAGGGCGATGGGGGATATCGAAGCTCGGGCGCATAATGATTTTTGTCAATCTTTTGTTGAAACCCTTTTCAATCTCTATTTTTTCTCGTATCTTTTTTTTTCTCGATCTGAATGATTATTATTATTAAAGATGAAAACAGACAAGATGGTCCGACCGAGGGTGGGAGCGAGGCGTCGACGGATTATATGTAAGTCTGCTGGTGGCGGGGTTGCGTTACGTCAGGCTTCCGTGGGCAGCTCAACTCGACGTGCCGGTATTGGATGGGGGGCGAAGGGATGAGCATCAAGTGAGGGGATCGTTGGATTGATACAGAGGCACAACATGTGTTTTTTGGAGGGGAAGCATTCCATTTCTACGCTGCCTGCGGAAGGGAAAGGGTTGCTGTTGGGCAGCGCAGGTGCCGATCAGGCGATTCTAGAACTCTTGCATCGTGGGATGCGACCATCAGGGTTACAGCAGCAGCAGCAGCAAGCAACGAGGAAAGATACAAACATGGTTGTGCTGTGATATAGATTCTGTACTGGCAGATGTGGCCTTGTGGGGATAGATTTGTGCTTTTCCCAGATCCGTTATGCTTGTTTTGAACGGAACCGAACCGACAGTTCGTTCTTGGGGTCAAGGTAGTTTACGTACGCGACAGAGATCTTGGCGATGGGGAAACACGATCGGCTGAATCTCGCCTAGGCACACGCACTGCTACTGTTGTTAACGCAGATGAGGCGGAGAAAGAAACACTGATGATGCATGATGGATGATACATGTCCAACCTACTACGTACCTATGTTGATTGACACGAGATATATCATCAGAGGCAACGTCAAAGGTCTGTTAAAGTAAACGTGTCCTACCGTTATCGGTCCTCCTCTTCGAATCGTGCTACTTTTTTGCCGTATAGTACCCATATCACGGTCCATCCATATCCATTCTTACAACGCTTTTGAGCCCTTCCTCCCCCCAAGGAGGAAGCGAGCCGCAAATTCCCCATCCAGAAGCCAGAACCGCTCAAGTCAAAGTTTCTAGAGCAGGGATGAAGGGTCCTCGCAACCCTGGCGCCTTGTCATCAAGCATTGGCGCGCTGCGCTTTGAGAGGATTCTAGTTTTTTAGTTGCAGAAGGCGCGGATCGGCATCTTCAACGGTCGTAGAAAACCCGACACCGACAGTGGGAACCTTTTTCAGCTGTCACGATTGTTCCGCACCGTAGTAGTGGCGCCTAGGGGGAGGAGGAGGACACACAGGTGCGTGCATGGTTGGCATCTGCGGGTTGGGGGCGTTTTTTTTCTTCTCTAAACATCGCAATCGGCATGGGAAGAGGAAACAAAGAAATGCGGTTTGGGGAATTGCCCATGGCTACGGTTCCGTGTCTGGGGAGTGGGCTTGTTCTGCTCTACTGTTGGTTGCTGGGCGTGGGATGGAGGGTGTGATGGATGGATGGAATGCTTCAAGATTCTGCTGCTGCTGCTGCTGCTGCTGCTGCTCCTTGGAAGAATGCCAGCAGCAGCCATGAGTGAGGGGTAGCTACTTTCCTACCACGTAAGTATCTACCACGTTACGACCCTCTCTCTTTTCCGCATGGGTATTCCGGATGGATCGCATCGAATTTTGCCTCGAGAGCTTCTGCCGCCCGGTCGTATTTCCCTCCAAGGGAAGCTCTTCTGCCCCTCATCGGGGATCGAAGCTCGCAAAAGACGTAATGTCAGATCAGGGCTGGACCGTGGAAACTAGCTAGTCCTGTATGTAGACAGACCCGCGTCCCGTCATCATCGCTTTCTTGCTGCAACTAGAAACAAGCGAGCGAGGGTTTAACGGCGGATAAAAAGGCCAGAACCCAAAGGTTCCCCCCCTTCCCCTTCAAACCCCTGGAGGGTGTGCATGAAGAAACATTCACTCGTATGAGGCATGTACAACTGTATCTACATAGGTTACTACCCCGGGAAGCTCGGGGCCCATGTTGATCGTCTCCCGAGACAAAGCATGTCTGAGCTTTTGGAGAGTAACCGCCAGAGAAAAATAGTAAAAAAAAAAAGAAAGAAAGTGAAGGCGTCATCGTGGCTGAGAGTCAATTGAGACTGCTCCTAGTAAAAGGAGGAGGAAACAAAAGAGACTAGAGACACAGGGTCCCAGAAGTCGAGGGGAGGGGGTCATTGACCCAAAGAATGCAACTTGGGTGAGGCATTGGGCTGAAGCAGCAACAATCTGGTGGCACAGCTAACATATCATATTTCACAAGCTGGGCCACGCTCGTCCCGACAACTCCTGGGAGACCGAATCCAATCGGCCGGTCGACGGCCAATTCTGTCTCAGGCCAGCCCACCCACAGACCAGATTTGACTAAGGAGATGGCGACCTGGCTATCTAAAAAAAAGTGAGATGATGAATTGAGAGATAGCAATTAAAAAAAATCAGGCTCGTACAGTAAAAACTAGGGTAAAAGTATCATGACGCCGCCTTCACCTCGGGCTGAGCATCAGGTGTTCGATCATGGCGAGCCGCTAGGGCGCTTGGTCTAGGTACCTGACGGGGAGTTGCGCGCGTTAGCGGGATACTCGGCCGCCGAGGCAGAATTGTGTGCTCGGGGTGGGTACCACGCTGACTTTCACCAAGTAGCGCCGGCATTGACAGCCGGCAAAACCGCAAGCGGGTCTCCACCTCCGTCGGCGGCCGGCCGTCGCCGCCTTCAGGCAAGGCATGACAAGGCCCCCAATCACGACGAGCTTGACCAGCTTTGGGATGGGTTTGTCAGATGTCAACCATCCGAAAGTCTTCTCACGGCTGCTCCCTTCATTAGAAAAAATCAATCGACGGCGACGGACGAGGTCGAATAAGGCCCGACTAGGGGTTCAACATGCCACCTCTCTCCCCCTACAGTAGCGCGCCCCAACCACGGGCGAGACAACGGCCATGCGCCGCGCCGCACCGCTTCGCACCGCTTCGCAACGCATCATGACTATGACTCTAACTCTGATGCTGTTATGCAGGCCCTCGTTGCCCCCTAGCTAGGTATAGTAGCCAAGCCCAAGGGAAGATGTCGCCCGTCGACCCGTCGATTCGATGTCGGTGTCGGGCCTCTTGGATACGGCAGTGGGGCATGGCGTTCGTTCTTGAAAGACTATCTGGATCAGACCACCTCTTTCAACCACCATCTTCAACCAAGCAGCATCCAGCAAGCTCCCCTAGCTACCCACCACACGCAAGCAGCGCAACTGTACCGTACCCAAGGACAAGACCTTTCTCCTACAGTGACGACCACTTGCAGCCCACCTTGCCGCCTCATCTTCCGGCCCGTCTTCCTTGACGACCGATGTCCTCCCCGTCCCAGTCGGTAGGTAGGGTACGTTGCGTTGCTCTGACGAGCCTCCCCCACGCACGCCACCATCTCGCTTTCGGCCAGGAGAGCATAGCTCGTCACAATTGCTTGCACGCCGATGAGCAATTACATACACGCCCTCCTTAGCAGAGGAGAGCAGCTCACTGCTGATCCAATCCATCCATCCCATCATCCTGCCAACGGCCGTTGTTGTTCCCTGTCTGTTTCTGCTGCCCGTACCCAGCCCAGACCCAGACATGCCAGACCCGGGTTGCGGCAGAAGCCCTGTAGTGCGCCTCACTCTACCTCCCTCTTCTCACCGCACTCCCCGTTATACTCTGTAGACCTCTCCTCCTCCTGGTGATTCCTTGGCAACCCCTCCAGCTCCTGCTCCCGTATAAGAAGTCTTCGGAGCCTGTTGAGCTCTCGACCCTTTCCTTTGTTCTCTTCTCTTCCCATCTCTTATGCAAGAGTTCAACGACAACCACAACTTCAACAATTGTCTCTCACAACAACTTCCCAATGGCTGAGGTCGAGTCTATCCAGCCTTTTGGCATCGCCCGCTCTACCGTCAAGGGCACCCCGCTCTCCGAGGAGGAGATTTCCCAGTACAATGACTTCTTCAAGGCCAGTTGCTACCTGTCCCTGGGTATGATCTACCTGAAGGAGAACCCCCTCCTGCGAGAACCTCTGAAGCCTGAGCACCTCAAGCTTCGACTTCTCGGTCACTTTGGCTCTGCTCCTGGCCAGATCTTCACATGGATGCACTTCAACCGTCTTATCAAGAAGTACGACCTTGACAGCATCTTCATCTCTGGCCCTGGCCATGGTGCCCCCGCTGTTCTCTCTCAGTCCTATCTTGAGGGAGTCTACACTGAGGTGTACCCTGACAAGACCCTCGACGCTGAGGGTCTCCAGAAGTTCTTCAAGAGCTTCTCCTTCCCCGGAGGCATTGGCTCTCATGCTACCCCCGAAACCCCAGGATCCCTCCACGAGGGTGGTGAGCTGGGTTACGCAGTCTCTCACGCCTTCGGTGCTGTCTACGACAACCCCGACCTGATTGCCCTTACCATGGTCGGTGATGGTGAGGCTGAGACTGGTCCCCTTGCCACTGCCTGGCACAGCAACAAGTTCCTCAACCCCATCGTCGATGGTGCTGTCCTCCCCGTCCTTCACCTTAACGGCTACAAGATCAACAACCCCACTGTTCTTGCCCGAATTTCTCACAAGGAGCTTGAGAACCTCTTCCTCGGCTACGGCTGGCAGCCATACTTTGTCGAGGGTGACGATATCGAGTCCATGCACCAGGCCATGGCCGCTACTCTCGAGCACTGTGTCGACGAGATCAGGAAGTTCCAGCAGCAGGCCCGTGAGAGCGGTGAGGCCTTCCGCCCCATGTGGCCCATGATCATCCTCCGAAGCCCCAAGGGCTGGACTGCCCCCCGCAAGGTTGACGACAACTACCTCGAGGGTTACTGGCGTGCTCACCAGGTCCCCATCACCGACCCCGCCACCAACCCTGCCCACCTCAAGCTTCTTGAGGACTGGATGCGCAGCTACGAGCCCGATCGTCTCTTTGACGAGGCTGGTGCTCCTATTCCTGCTCTCCGTGAGCTCACCCCCGAGGGCAACCGACGAATGAGTGCCAACCCCGTTGCCAACGGCGGTTTGCTCAGGAAGCCCCTGAAGATGCCCAACTTCCGGGACTATTCCATCAAGGTCGACAGCCCCGGCAATGTCAACGCCGCCAGCATGACCAACATGGCCCTGTTCCTCAGGGACATCGTCGCCCAGAACCAGACCAACTTCCGTCTGTTTGGCCCTGATGAGACTGAGTCCAACAAGCTTGGCGGTGTCTACGCTGCCGGCAAGAAGGTCTGGATGGGTGAGTACTTTGAGGAGGATGAAAACGGCGGCAACCTGGCCCCCGCTGGCCGTGTCATGGAGATGCTCTCTGAGCACAACTGTGAGGGTTGGCTCGAGGGTTACATCCTAAGTGGTCGCCACGGTCTGCTCAACAGCTACGAGCCTTTCATCCACGTCATTGACTCCATGGTCAACCAGGTATGTGAAGATGACTTCCATGTATTAGATACTCTCTCTAACAATAAATACAGCACTGCAAGTGGATTGAGAAGTGTCTCGAGGTTGAGTGGCGCGCCAAGGTCGCCTCCCTCAACATTCTCCTGACTGCCGTCGTCTGGCGTCAGGACCACAACGGTTTCACTCACCAGGACCCTGGCTTCCTCGATGTTGTTGCCAACAAGAGCCCCGAGGTTGTCCGCATCTACTTGCCTCCTGATGGAAACTGTCTGCTTTCCGGTACGTGTTGACTCGCCCTTGATATTGGCTTCCCCCCTTTCTAACACGCTACAGTCATGGACCACTGCATGCGCTCCGTCAACTATGTCAACGTTGTCGTCTCTGATAAGCAGGAGCATCTCCAGTATCTGCCCATGGACCAGGCCATCGAGCACTGCACCAAGGGTATTGGTATCTGGCCTCAGTTCTCTACTGATGCTGGCCACGAGCCCGACCTGGTCATGGCTTCTTGCGGTGACATCAGCACACACGAGTCCCTGGCCGCCATCGATCTCCTGCTCGAGCACTTCCCCGAGCTCAAGATCCGTTGCGTCAACGTCGTGGATCTCTTCAAGCTGATCCACCACACCGACCACCCTCACGGTCTGCCCGACTCTGAGTGGATCAGCCTCTTCACCGATGACAAGCCCGTCATCTTCAACTTCCACAGCTACCCCTGGATGGTGCACCGCCTGACCTACAAGCGTCCCGGCAGCCTCAACCTGCACGTCCGCGGCTACAAGGAGCAGGGTAACATCAACACCCCTCTTGAGCTGGCCATCCGCAACCAGACCGACCGCTTCAGCTTGGCCATCGACGCCATCGACCGCATGCCCCAGCTGAAGAACCGCGGCGCCGCTGCCCGCCAGACCCTCCTCAATGCCCAGATCCAGGCCCGCAACGAGGCCTTCGAGATGGGCGTGGACCCCCCCTTCCTCAAGAACTGGACCTGGAAGCGCAACGGTCTGTGGAAGAAGGTTAGCGACGGTCTCGCCTCACGATAGATGGGATGGGATGGGATAGGGGATTATGATACAAGGCTCTAGAGAAAACAAGGCAGCAGCGATCATCGCTGAAACTTAGACATTCTAGATATATTGGTGGGATTAGACGGAGGAGGATTACTTGAGATGAACGGTGGATGGAAGAATAGGGCGTTTGTTTATGAGGGCGGTTTTTTATCGTGTCATGAAGAGTTTCTTTTGATGTTTAATTTCTTTTCCCTCTTTAAGGATCTCGATTATATATAAATGAAGCGCGAATGATTTTCCTCTCTTTTTTCATCATGAACTTGACTTTGCTGCTCTCTTCATATGATATTGAACAATATTGAGCTCTGGAATCTTGGACTCATCAACAACTTGAAACCCAAACTTTTCGTATAACCCCTTGCCCTCAGGAGAACTATTAAGATAAGCCATCCATCCTTCCTCATCCGCCTTATCAACACCAAACCGCATCAACGCAGATCCAACGCCACATCTCTGCGCTTCCTTATCTGTGACGATAGTACTCAAAAACCAATACGACACCCCAGCAGCATACTTATATGTAGCGTCGGCATTAGCCTGGAACAAGCGAACAGCAAGGGCCGGGTCTCCAGAGGAAGGGTAGTCGGACTCGGAGAGGATCATGACCTTCTTTGACGACGGAGCGGCGGGCCGGCGGACCCAACGGGCCCAGCCGAGGACGGAGCCGGAGGTAGACTCGGCGGCGATGACGATGTGATTGCCCGGTGCCCCGATTTGGGACCGGAGCTTGGAGGCTGTCCAGGCTTGGACGTCTGGTGATTTGGATGGGAAGCACCGTTGGGAGAAGAGGCTGGAGGAAAAGGCGGAGAAGTAGACTGATAGCATAGAAGGGAGGTCTTGTTCGGTTGCTGGACGGATTGTGATTGAGGAGGCCATGGTTGCGTTGAGTTTGGTGTTGAGAGGTCGAGATTGGTTGTCGGAGTTGAAGATCAGCCATTCAGCATTAGATGGATGAGTCATGCTGAAAGAAGAACGAAGGAAGCATCATGTCTTCATCACGGCGACATCACATCTAAATACACGACATCTCACGTTCAAGTTGTAAACTTGCAGGTAAAAAGACACCTCAGAATAGACACGACTTGTATCTCACATTGGTTCTAACATCTGTGGTACCGACATATATCTCGACTATGCCAGGCTTCTTTCTACCTGACAAACGCCCTCAAATTATTCCCATAGTCGAACCCAAGTCCCGAACGCCTATCCCTTTACCCTTTCGATTCCGATTCCCCAAGTCGTCCATTACAGAGCCTTGACCGACTGAAAAAAGGGGTTGGCCTGGAGGTCGGCATTCGCTCCGACGAGCTCCTTGAGAGCAGCCACCTGCTCCTCACGACTCATGTCGCCCTGCTTCACCTTGTCCTTCCACTCCACCAGTACCCGCTTCAGCATAGCACTGCCCTGTTCCACATCCTCCTTGCTGTACTGCAACGCAAGGTCCTCGTGCTTGGTCGTAAAGTCCTCGAGCTCGTCTGCCTTGCGCTTCGCCATACGCACCACCTTGTCCGGGAATCTCACCAGCTCAGCGACGTGGATGCCGAAGCTCTGGTCACACACGCCCGGAGCCACCTTGTACAGCAGCGTCACCTCCCGTTTGGCGTCAGCCTCGGAGACTGCACCGCCAGTGCCGCCGATGTGCGCCGTCACATGGAGGTTCTGTACCTGGGGGTACTGGTCCGCCAGGGCTGTGAGTTCGTGGAAATGTGTGGCAAACATGGCCGAGCAGCCAATCTCCTTAACAATGTGCTCCGAGATGGCCCATGCCAGACCAAATCCGTCGTACGTCGACGTACCACGGCCGAGCTCATCAATAATGATCAGGGAGTCCGCGGTGGCCGACTTGAGAATGTTGGCCGTCTCTAGCATCTCGGCCATGAATGTAGAGACGCCTTTGAGCTGTGAATCACTGGCACCAACACGCGCCAGGATGGAGTCATAGATGGTAAGTTCGGCCTCACTACAGGGCACGAAGCATCCCACTTGAGCCATGAGAGCAATGACGCCCGTTTGTCGGATGTACGTCGACTTACCGCCCATGTTGGGGCCAGTGATGATGAGGAACGAAGACTTGTCACGAGTAAGCTCAATGTCATTCGTAATGAACTGAACGTCGTCCTGCAGCTCCATGCAGGGGTGACGGGCTTCCTTCAGAATTGTTTGTCCCTCACCGCGGGCATGAATCTTGGGTCGCACATACGACTCAGGGGCATGAACCGCAGCGTGTCCAAGCGAGACGATAACGTCGAGGTGAGCAAGAACACCCGCAAGGCGTTCCAGAACTGGGCAGTACGATGAGGCAACCTGGACTACCTCGTGAACGAGACTGCTCTGGGTCCTGTTGTAGTTTTGTGATAGTTGGTCATGCTCCCGACGGTAAGCCTGCATCTTCTTGGTGGTAAAGTAGACACCGTTCTTCTGTGTAGAGCACTCCTGGTAGCCGGACTTGTTTCGAATGCAGCCAGCCTCCTGTCGGGTCAGGCGCATACATACACCGTGAACCTTGTGGTTGGTTTCGAGGAAGATCTTCTTGTCAGGCTCCTGACCGAGGTCCCTTGCTGAGGACAAGAACTCAGCCCGGATGTCTGAGTCGAGTTGATCGAGCTTCTTGCGGATGATGCGCAAGCCCTTATCAAAGTCGGCCTTGATGATGTACTCATGGCGATCTAGAGCATCGAGATCGACTGTCTGCTCAACCATGTCTTGCAACTTGCCCAGACTATCTGACAGGTCACGAAGCTTGGTTGTGTAAGCCTCGTCGAGAGGATCCTTGTAATTTTCGTCCATGACACCCTCGAATGTGCCAATGAAGCCAGGCAGACGGATCACAACCTGATACGCACGGACGACGTCTTCCAGGTTTGCCTTGCCACGCTGGAATCGCTTCGACAGTCGGTACAGATCGGGGATGGAGCGCAGATGCTCCTCTTGCAGGGTCTGACGGAGCTCGGTGTCAACATAGAAGGCCTCCACCAGTTGCTGACGCTTCTCGATCTCTTGCTTGCTCATCAGGGGCTGCTTCAGCCATTGGGCCAAAAGCCGGCTACCCACAGGGGTCTTGCAGTGGTTGAGAACGCCATAGACGCTCATGGTCTTGGAGCCATCTCGCGGGCCTGGCATAAGGTTGAGGGCCTTGAGAGCAGCAGCATCCAACTTCATGAACTGAGCCAGATCATGCTGGTACAGCTGGTACTGGCCAAAGTTGGAAGGATCTTGGAGTACACCAAGGTACTTGATAAGAGAAGCGGCAGAACCCATGGCCAGCTTGAGGTCTGTCTGGGGGAGGAGAGTAGCTGAACGCTCGTCCTTGAGTAGACGAGCTAGATCCTGCTCGATATCTCGGGTGCCAAAATCACCGCTCGGCCGCTCAGCAATGGCCACGCCACAGTTATCAATAATCTTCTTCAACTTGGCCAGCTCAGGGTCCTTCTCCTTTTCGCTCTTGTCTACTTGAACCAGGCACTCGCGGACACCAAGCTGGATAAGGAGAGCCTCAAAGTTGGAGTATAGATCGTTGTCGAGGAACTCGCTGACTCCCAACTCTCGAACACTAGCATCGGCGAAACAGACACCGATGTTGCGAGCTTCGGAAGCCTTGGCAGAGATCTTGACCGCGAGAATCATGGGTGCGGACTCGATTTGTCCACCCAAGTCATCCTCGACGTCTTGCAAGTTGCCAGGGGATGCTTGCTTGACGCACTTCCAATTCATGCGTCCACTGGCGCTTTGCCAGATCTCTATCCGCTTGCCCAGTTTGAGCAAGGCTTCTCGGAGGAATTGTCGGAACACGGTCATAGTCATCGTTACTGAGGGGAGTCCGGTGTGATCGTTTCGGCCTAGCTGTCGTACAACGGAGGTGGTCTTGTATACCTGTGATTGTCGAGTTAGAAGGGTCGAGAGTAGTGGTAGTGTCGGCGTACAGTTTTGGCAATAAACATGGCATCTTCGCCGTGAGAAGTGTACCAGTCGCCTCGATCAAAGATCCGGATTGTGTCATCGTTGACTGTTGGTAGTGATTTGAAGAAACGGATGAAGCCGCCTTCGTCGTCGAGCTAGGCATCGATGGATTAGCAAGAGGACGGCCATGATGAAGAAGACAAAACTAACCTTCAATTCAGGTCGCGAAGCCATGGTGATATTGTCGTCGGCTACACGGAAATGGATTGAACAAAGTGTAAAACTCCTGGTCAAGATGTTGAGATGGAGCAACGAGCTAAAGGACTTGACGACGTTGATCGAGTGGCGCTTGTCGCGTCGCTAGCTCCTGACATTGGCCGGGAGACGCGTTTTTGGCGTCTCTCAATTAAAGTCCCTGACGCGAAAATGCGCTAACGGATTTGTGCATGAACCGCATAAGTTGTGATATCTGCATAAAATTGCCGCGCAGTCACCTGACAGGCTTGTGCCTCTTCAACGATGCAAGCCATCGGGAAGGCTTGAGAGGTTGCATCGTCATCAACGCTTGTGTAACAGCTTTTCCATGTCATCATTCCACGATGAGCTGATGATATTACTTGAGGCTTTGTTTGAATACAGCACTCAGCCTTCTCACCCTCTCCGCGAGCCATCATGCGCCCGTCGGGGAGAACCAAGCAAAAAACGTTGAACAATGCCAGACACAGAGTTACGACTTGGCACAAATGAGGCTGATGCTAGGAATGAAGATGTGCAATGAAACACAGAAATATTCGACTCTGGATCATGGCGCCCAATAGAAGGCAACATCATCCTCAACTATCATCAGCCTCTCCCTCGTCAGCCAGCCACGGCTCTCCGCACGAGATACGTACAGGACATCGAGATCTCATTCGACTGGTGCCCGACGGCCCGTGAGATTCGAATCTTTTTCCTGGAGCACCGACATTTCTCCGATGTCGTCAACATGCCTGGGCAAGGATGTGGGGGACAGGATGAGATGGGACAAGATGAGATGGGGGATGGGGAATCTCGTATGCTTCTGCGATACTTTGCCCTATGTCCGTGAGTGGACATGTTCTAATGAGTGGTTTAGCCGCCATCCCACGCTGCATGAATCACTCTCGAGTGGGAGGATAGGCTCTCCTCGAACTATGCCGTTCAAACGTTGTCTAGCGCGACCGCCCTCGATCAACGCCGCACGCACACACACAAAGACGGCATCTTTTTTAACCTTGTTTTTGGCATATGCCATGTGGGGTTGAACTCGAGGTTATGGCGACGGTCGTTGGAATTCTTTATCAACAGCCGCCCCTTGCTCGTGGACAAAGAGTCAAAGGACATGGGGACGCGCCATTTTAAGCACAAAGATATTATATCTCTCAACAAGAGATACGACACAAAGAAACTAACAGAGCGGGAGAGCGTGGGAAACATGCTCAATCCTTGAAAGACAATGACCACTCCGTGGGAGAATGCTTGGATTACGGAGGCTCTTCTTGGTCAGCGTCCTGGCAAGCGTCTTGGCGACAGGGTTTCTTCTGTCCATCAAGGTCCTCACACAAAGGCCAGTCTTGCCCAAAAAGGAAACCTCCCGCCCGCCCACAGCGATCCACGGACATGCGCAGGGTGCGCAGGACCATCCGTAGGCCACGCTCGAGGCCATCAAGGTCCTCAACAACGCCTCACAGCCCTTCTAACCACCCCCCGGCTTGGCACCACTATCCACTCTTTTCGCACGTTTGGTCTATTGGCAATGAGACGACCCTCACTGAAAGAAAAGTCTGAGACAATGTCTCTTTTCTCTCTCTCTCCCGTCTCTCTCAAAACCACCTGCTCGCCCAGGACGACTTGACAACCCTTTTGACCTTTTTTCCCCTTCAGATCATCCAACCAACAAGCCCTGTTCGATTTCTCGGATCTTGCTTGCCGACTAGACCCTCGACCTTGACGCATCTAGAAGCCGTTTCAAGTTGTTCGTCCCATAGGAGCCGCCGCCTTCAATCTGCAACTCATCGCAACCACACGCTACGCACAACCTTGCTGCAGAAGAATTAAGCTTAATTATTGCTTCTTCAGTTGGCCCGTCCATTCCTTCCACGCGTCTTTCTTTCGCTTCTACCCCCCTTGTGGTTGGATCCTATCTCGTCTCGTCTTCTGAGAACCTCTTTGGCACATCCTCTCCCACGACATGTACACTCCCGTGTCGTCCCTCGCCAAATGGGGCATCCTCGTCTCTACTGCAGCATCTGCCGCTGCCAACCTGGCCCCTAGAGCTACCAGTGCTCCCACGACAACTGCGAGCGAGGCCAAGGTCACTGCCATTACCGGCTGTCATCTTCATGCATCTGATCTGTCAGTCCCCCTGTTCTCAGACATGCCCCAGTCTGACTAGGAACTAACACAATTCGTACAGTTACTGCTTCGCTGGTGAGACAGAGTACCTTGTGGACATCAAGGTCACCGCTACCACAGATGTCCCCTCCAAGTACACAGACTGCCATAGCCATGGCTCTGGAATGTAAGCGCCCAAGTGTGTTGTCCTATTGGACTATACTAACCCCTGTTCCTATAGGTACTGCGTAGACTCTGATGGAGAAGATGTTGCTGTCCAGGCCGAGGGTACCGAGTCTGAAGAGGACCATGATCATGAGGAGGAGCACACTGAAGAAGAGGGACATGACCATGAAGAGACCGAGGAAAGTCATGAGCATGAGGAAGAGGAGACTGCTGAAGCCGACACCGACGAGAATGAACACTGCCATTTCCATGCTGGCGTTGAGTAAGTCCACCAGACCCTTCGGCCCTATGCCTAACTAACAACTTCCTCAAGGCATTGCACAGGCGGCAGCGACAGTGAATCCGAGTCTAGCGAATCTGGATCTTCGTCTTCGTCCTCGTCTTCATGCCAGCCTCGCCAGAGAGACTACAACATTGGCCTCCGTGTCGGTCTACTCTTTGTCATCCTTGCCACGAGCGCCATTGGTGTCTTTGGCCCTATCCTGCTGCACAAGATGATGCCCACCAAGCTCAACCTGGTGCTCATTGTCCTAAAGCAGTTTGGCACCGGCATCATCATCTCGACTGCCTTTGTCCATGTATGTTGCTTCTACCTTGTTGATCGACTTGTAAACAGGGTTGCTAATCTTGACTCTAGCTCTTCACCCACGCGTTCCTCATGTTCAGCAATGAGTGTATCGGCGAACTCGGTTACGAGGCCACTACAGCCGCTATTGTTATGGCTGGCATGTTCCTGTCCTTCCTCGTCGAGTACACTGGCCATCGCATCGTCCTCGCCAAGGCCAAGGCGTCTGCCGCGCTCTCCCCGTCTGAGAGGAAGAGCGTCTTTCTCTCGACCGAGGTGCTCAGTATCCTTGTCATGGAGGCTGGTATCATCTTCCACTCTCTTTGTAAGTTGTTGATCTTGATCTCAAATATTTGACATGCTTGCTTACACACTCTAGTGATTGGTTTGACCCTCGTTGTGTCTGGTGACGAGTACTTCATCACCCTCTTCATCGTCATTCTCTTCCACCAAATGTTCGAGGGTATCGCCCTTGGAAGCCGTATCGCCACCATTGGAACAGCATCCGATGCCCAGGTCGTCACCGCCGCTCGTCCCTCCCAGGAAACTTCTTCCGCTCAGGACTCAGACAAGGCTCCTTGCCCTGCCGAAACTACCTCTTGCGAAGAAGTGGCTGCTCCTACTGGTCTCAGCCTGAGGAAGAAGCTTGGTCTCGCTGCCCTCTTCGCCTTTACCACTCCCATCGGAATGGCCATTGGCATTGGGGTTTTGCAGCAGTTCAACGGAAACGACAAGTCTACCGTCATCGCCATCGGTACCCTCGACGCCCTCTCTGCTGGTATCCTTGTCTGGGTCGGCCTCGTCGAGATGTGGGCCGCTGACTGGATGACGGGCAACCACGGCCAGAAGGCTGAGCTTGCTGATGCCGACATCCTCACTACTGTCCTGGCCTTTACTGGCTTGGTCGCTGGTCTGGTGGTGATGAGCCTTCTGGGCAAGTGGGCATAGACGGGGAAAAGATCTGGTGGTGTTTTAAGAATGCATGATAACGAACAACATGTCTGTCTGATTTCAGGCGTTTTGGTTGGGGGTGGTGATCATCGGCATCACGGAGTTTAGGTTTCAAGAGTCAGCTAGAAAGGGGCTGCTGCTCAAGGTATGCAAAATCGGATTTTAACGACGGGTTTAATCGCTTCTCGTAAGCGAGCTCCAACGTTTAGAAAGGAGCTGTAGACATGAATTATATAAATATATATATGATATGATGAATCTTTCACTCGGTTACTAGGCTCCTTGACATCAGTTAGAATGGTAGAGTGATCAATATTAATACGAATACTAGACTTTTTTCCAACTTTCATCCCCATCTTCACCACTAATGCTCCTCCAAGTCCGGTCTTTCCCTGTGTCTCAGCTTCTGGGTCGTCTGTAGATCTGGGTCAAGTTGCTCGTGCCATTGAATGGCAGCACCTGTATGTTGTCCACCTCTCTATACATAATGTCCCAGTGATCCGAGATGTTAGGGTTTCCGTAAGGTCTCAGAGCCGCAAACCGCATCCTTCATTATTCGTTAGCCCATTCATTCATCCATCGAATGGTAGGGAGATAAAAGGCTCACGTGTAGTTTCCAGGGGCGATGCGTGTCCCGTTAGCAAGCTTACCAAACCACCAAAAGATGCGGAATCCTCGAGGCTCGCGTCTCAGAGGGAACGCAACAGTGTCGTCTGGGTCGTTGACGTCAGGGTCATAGAACCAGAACTGCTCAGCGTCGCGCATCGTCGTTGCGGAACCGACATATCCACGCTCACCAACCACTGGGGGATAGTGCCAGAAAGACTCTGACCAGTCCCTTTCAAATATCTTGACTCGTATTAGCATCATCACGACACCAAGTCTTTACAGATACATACATCCCAGCGGAGGTTGTCACAGGCGTACGAGAGCCTAGCTCCCAGTTCGATAAAATCATTCGGGTTTTTGTCAATGTTGAATGACCATCTAGTAGAATCCCGTCAGCAAAGGAAGACAACAATGGAGTGCAAGCATACGCCCAGTCTCTATCCATATCTGTGATGAAGGGTTCTCTGATAAACATGTTATCAAAGGCCTTTTCAGTGTCGTATGCCGCCCCTATTCAAACCAGTAGGTCAGTCCAGCTCAGTCAGGTCAGAAGAGCCAAAAACAAACCTCCATATGGAATAGATAACTTCTCTCCATGGTCAGACGTAATGCAGACTTTGCCGCTATACAGAGGAAGGTAATCATCGTCGACGTCAGGGAGCGCAAAGGATACACTAGATAAGGTCAGACAGACATGCGCCTACTGGTTCGTTTCAATAGTTACCTCAACTCTCTCGTCTCACCGGGCTCTACAAACACCGCATGAGGAAGCCTCACTGGTGGCACAATGTTGCGAGGCTCCACGGCATAGAGGAGCGTAATTCCATAGTCTTTGTCAAGAATGTTGAACCCAGCTTGCGGCTCCAGTTTGAACGTGTACTTGTGTCCCTTCTTGTCGTTGTTGGTGATGTTGAAAGTCCATCGGGGTTTGAACAGCTCAGTATCCCTCAGTGCAAACGGTTCATAGTCGAGTTGGGTGTCGTAGTGTAGAACCTTCCACGCATCGACCAGTCCGGTGCCGACCTGGAATGGTGACGCTCTGAACTTGGGGATCAGACGGTTGCTGACGAAAGGAAGGCTACTTCCACTCGATGCGATGCGGTCATGTAGCATCTTGGCGAAACCAGCTCCATGAAACTCACGACCGCCATACTCTCCGATGTACAGGGCCGCAAGTCCGGCGATGTATGGTGCCGCCATGGACGTTCCGCTCAACTCATCATAGCTCTGATCCAACACGGTGCTCACAATCGTGAAGCCCGGGGCAGAAATATCAGGCTTGATGAGAAGCTCGTTAGTCGGTCCCCAGGTCGTAAAGTAGACGGGCACCGGCCCAGAGTCGTCACCACTTCGGTTGGTGTTTGGCTGAGTTGAAACATTAGCAGCTGCAACGGCGAGAACACCATGGCCCATAGCTCCGCTACTAGCGTAAAAAGGGCCAATCTCTCCTTCGTTTCCAGCTGAGGTTACCACGACGATGCCTTTGGCTACGAGTCGGCTAGCAAGCACAGCCCATGGGTTGTCACTCCAGCCATTGGGCTTTCCAATGCTTGAAGTGATAATGTCGGCCTTGAAATTTGTCAGTGAAGCACTAGGTTGAGACCAAACAAGACTCACGCCAGCACTGTATGCATCACACATGGCCTGCATAACTGTCTCCTCGTCGGTCTCCCAAGGGTCCTGTATCAGGTCAGTCGCACCCTAGACATTTCTATCGGAAGGGGAGTTCACGTCAGAGAACACTTTGTAGACGAGAAGTTCAGCATCAGGGGCAACTCCAGTGAGCCTATGAGAAGAATCAGTGTCACTAATGCTCACCATTTACGCCGATAACAAACAGAAGCTTACCACTCATTGTCGGCAGCAATGATACCAGCCACATGAGTTCCATGACCTTGATAGTCCATGGGATCGGTGTCAGGCACTTTCGGATACTTCTTCTGGTTATGCGTATCCCCTAATAACATCATCAGCGTCTATCAACGAAAACTTGGCTCATCTCTTACAATCAGCTCCGACCAAGTCAAAACCTCCCCTGATCTTGCATCCAGGACCAAAACAACCTCCAAGCTAGGACTTGTCAGCCGTTGCATACGAAAAGGAGAGGTGAGAAGGTACATACCGCTTTATGTGTGTAGTCGACGCCAGTGTCGATTACCGCAACAGTGGCACCTTTTCCCCGTATACCAGCAGCATGGAGTTTATCGACGCCCGTTGAATGGTGAACAGTGTAGTTTTTTCTGAGTTTAGACGGGCCATAGGTTGACTTCTCGACTTGGGGTCTTTGCATCGTACGGGCAGCCCACACATTCTTAACCCCCTCCATCTGGCGTAGAGTGTCGACATTGTCAGAATCTGTCTCGATGACGATACCGCTAAAGACATCGCTACACTCGAACTCCTTGAAAGCAGGTCTTCCTGGGCCAGCTTTCGATAGAAATTGGTGTGTCAATGAGGAGACGCCTCGATCCTGGCAGTGTGAGCTTCAACTTGACCAAGAGGAGGGGACGAAATACCGGCTCAACTTCAACAATGAACTTTTGTGTTCCACCAGTTCTCACACGTCTGGCTGCATCAGGGGCAGGGGCAGGTCCTGGAAGTCTGTAGGCATTGACAACAGCTGAGGCGGCAAAGATCGCCTGCAGCAGGATGGAAGACTTCATGGTAACCAACTTTTTGTCGATGAGATGATCAAGCAAAATTACCGTGGGGACTCGTGTCTTTTATGTATGCCATCCGTTCCCATCCCGGGTACTTAGACTTGGTGCATCCCCGGAGGATTGATCAAACGGATCAGTCCCGAAGAACTGCCTTGTGAATGGTACAACGCGTGTCCGGTTAGCAGAACGGCAAGGTACACACCCGTGCAATTTTGCTGGGTACGGTCAAGTTGTGTACGAGTTTGAGGCTCTTGTGAGACGGTTTTGAGTCTTGTCACCGTCCCCTCACAATGTGTATGAGTCTTTAGATACTTCTATGCTCAACACTCCCCCTCAACGAACCTTATCTCAACAGAACACGTCGCCAGTTAGCAATAATAAAAGAGGCCAACTTACCGTCCGTTCTAGCAATGGCAAGTCACCATTACCAGCAACAGCACAGCAGAAGATGACGACTCCTACGCTAATCACCCGGTGCGTTCTCCCACTACACGACCCAAGCCCGGAAGCAACCCAGTACAGGATCGTGTTCCCGTGCCACTGTTCTGTGTTTTCCATCGAGGAGGAGAAGAGAATAGCCGAGGAAACAGATGTCTTTCCCGATGCAATTGGGTTGCCCAGAGATTCAATGGATCAAGATCAGAAAAGGGGCATGTCTATCCGAGTAATAGACCAAGGAACATCGATAGGCCGTCGGGTTATTTAGCAAACTCAGTTTGATATAAATCAAGATGCCCGGCTTCCCGTTGCCGGTTCAAAGGCGTGTGACGCAAACGACTCCTTGAGCCTTGCCGTCGAATGTAGCAAGCCGCCTACAATGATGAGCCGAGAAGGATACCGTTACAATCTCAAATCTGTGCAACCTGGACAGCGACACTTGCGGAGATTCGGTAGTCAATGAAACGAGGTCCTTTTGGTATTCCGGGATGGTAAAGGGTTCGCCTATTGGAGCACGGAAATGGTGCACATCAAAGGGGGGAACCGTGATCCAAGGTACAGGGAGAGATGATGATGAAGTACAGTAGGATCAAGAGGACGACAGATTTGTGTCTTTCTTGGCCAACGGCAGTTCTCATCCCGAAACTCTTGGCGATGTTGTAGACGGTTGAATTGGAATGAGGCAGATGGGGATATCAAGAATGAGGTGATCAAGTCTGGGCATTCATTCATTGTGCCTGCCCAGAGTCGTTGGATCTCACATCTCACATGGGATCTCACGTGAATGCCGATGCAGGCACTGGACAAATTGGGAAGTGACGAAGGATGCCGTCTGCGTCGTCTCATGTGACACGACGACTCGGCCAGTTGATCTGTTTGACGACATGACATCAAATATTGGGCATCAGGGTCAGATCGGGATTGAGAAACGTGACAAGCAGGTACGGATTCATCGCATCTGCATTTGCAGCAATTAAAGACGGCGTCTGCGCGGACGCGTCAGGCCAGCAGCCCGTGTCGTTAGCTCTATGACGGCTTGTTGGCCCAGCATCCGATTTTCAATGCATCGCGAATTATGATGGTGATGGACAGGCCTCGTTAATGAGGTCGACGCGATAGCGCGTTCAAACATGCACTGAAGAGAAGCTAACAGGTGATAGTCTCTATTAGCCAGAAGCAGGTTCGGTTCGAGTAGTTAGTGGACGGAGGGGCGAACCGGGTTCAAGTCCGTGCCTGGCGATCTCTCAGCCGATGACCTGACTCGCACTGCAGGGAAGTGGTATCCAAGTGCCAGCCACAAAAAAGAAGATCTTGTTGAGTGACAGGTAGGCTTCATCTGCAGCGCACCGTTGCCCCCTTCGGAAATAGTCACAGAAGTAGAGCGAGCGAGAAAACAGAGTTTAAACTTGAAGCAATGGCATCAATCAGTCATGCTAGCTTCATGGCTTGAACCCCGTTATGGAAGCCGGCCGTCTTCTGGCAAAACAAGCCAAGGGCTGCAAGGCTCCTTTCTCGGTAGGCTAAAGTCATGGACTCACACTGAGGGATCGGATAACTTACTCGAGATTTGAAAGAGGGGAAAAAGATGGTCAGTGTTGCACGTGGGAGGCTGGGATCGCCTGACTCTGGAAGGGGGGGAAAAAGGGAAAGGGTCTCTTCTGCAAGAGCATGAGCCATGGTTGCAGCACGCAAGTGAGGCCATACCCGATGCAGCATGTGCGATGAACCATGCGCTGTCCGCTGGGGGGAACAGGGGGCATGGGAAAAGCTACCAGCATCATGTATTATTCCCTGAGGATGATATTCCTCTCAACGGTGGAAGGCCAGAGAGTCTGTGCGTTCAAGGGGTAAAGAGGGGGAAAGAAACTTGAAGACATCTCTCACTCATCTGCTTGGTAACCATGATCAAGCTGGAACGTAAATAGCATTGCTTCGTGTTCAGATTTTGACAGCTCTCTCGCCTGACGTAATGAGACTTGAGTGGCAGATGGGAAGACAATCTAAAATCTCATATTGACTCGACAGCAGCAGCCACAGCCACGGACACAACACATCTCGTGTGAATTATTTCTGGCTGCAGAAGACAACCCGATCGTCTCATCTCACTCATGCTGATGGGAGATCACCACACGCATATGGAGGCTTTCTGTGGGTACTGACTCGCCGCAACCATGTGGTCTTTTTTCTCTCCTTCTCCTTCTCGCGTGGAAGCCCTCTCCCCCCAGCTGTCCATTCCCAGGAACCCTTCCGCTGCAGAGAGACTCCATGGGAGATGGAACTTTTCAGTTGGTGTGCCCCCTGCGTCAACCCGCCAACGCCAAAACATGGCGGCGTCCTATTTAGCGCTTCCGGGCGCTGGGCCACACAGGGATGGCTCCAGCTTGCGCCGGTGGGTGGACGCTACCCCGAATACGGTCTCGTGGTCGCCACGCTTTCGTGAGCTGTGGAGAGTGTGAGAGAAAAGCTTCTCAGCGATTACGAGTTGCGCAGCGCAGGATGGATCCTTGACAGATGGGATGAACGAACGAGAGTGAGCTTGGACACGCGCGCGCGAGAGGCGATGCAGGTTTTTATTTTGTTTTAATTGTATGTCTGATGAGTGCAGATTGTGAAGCGTGGCATCGTCAGAGAGGGCTGACGGTCGTAATTATAGCAATAACCAGTCAATATCTGCACTCGTCTATTAATTACTCGGTAGGCGAGTTTCTGACTGTATGCTTGCACTCTGGTGATCCATTGATTCCATCTTGGCACCCATGCTGGGCAAGCCTCTTCTAGACCTCCAGGCGTTTCCTTGCCCTTTCCTCTCTGGTCTAATACCCCCAACATCCACTACTCCGGGGCCCAGGTTCTTACCAGCCTCACGACGGCTTCCATCCCTATGTAGGTTGCATCTTCCACGCACGCATGTACGCACGCACGCAACACTCTCTCTCTGCCCATGGCGGATGCATCCCATGGACGCATCCTCAAGGGGCGGGTCCCACGTTTTGGTTGCAGAAATCCCGAGCCTCTCAGCGGCTGCTCGACTCAACGCATGGAACGTCCTGCAGCTCGACTCGCATGGCACCCATGACACCCCATGGATGGTCAGGATGGGAAGACCCAGCCTAGCCTCTCCAAGGCCCAGCCAGCGGCCTCTGTAACCCGTCGAGGATCCCACCCGAACCCACTTTCCGGGTCTCCCCCTGCTTGGCCTCATGCCCTCCTCCCCGGCGCCGACCCAAGAGGAAGAAACCAACCTCGCTCGCGGCCGCGGACGCGGAGAGGCTAGGTTAGCAAGAGTTGTACTGTAGCGGAGTGTACAGTAGCCTAGCGCCTGAAGAGGCCTGAAGATGGATGGACGGGACATGGACCGTCTCCTCTCCAATTGCCCCCCCGGACCCCCTAAACCTGCTGCTGCACTCGGTAGGTCACTGGCCCCCCCTGGCCCTGCCCCAGCACGTCTTATCATCCATTCCACTTCCTCCCTCTCGTCTCGACCTCTCACTCTCTCTCCTCGCAACCCTTCTTCTACCCCCCGTCGCCCACTCCCGTCCACTCATTCATTTGATCTGATCTCCTTCTTGGACCTTGACAAGGAAACAACATTCCAGGCGATTTGCTTCCTTTTGCTCCCGTCACGACGTCCTCCCCAATAAAGTGCCTACTTTCTTTTTAATACTGCATCCTCCCAGCCAGCCAATCATCAGCAACAAGTCGCCTGTCGCAACGGGAACAAAACAAATCAAAAGCCAGTCAAAGCGCTCTCGTCTTGTCAAGGCGAAAGCATCCATCAGCTCAAAACCGGCCCGCCCCCTTTCCGGACAAGGTCAAAACAAGACAATTCAAGACACCTGTCCCGAGACGAAACATAGCTGCAAAAGAAATCGACACGAAACGCAAGCACAGCGCGGCATTGACTTGGACTGCGGTACTTGATCTCTAATCTCCACATATTCCTCAACGACGATCCCCCCAACCTCCCTCGACGCGCACGTCTTGACCGAGATATCCGAAATCTTGAAACCGTCGCCCAGTCATTAACACGGGCTCTCTCTGTTCACTCTCTCGGCATTGAACTCAACCTCTGCAACTCACAACTTTTCAGACCAACCGCAACAATGGGCAAGAGTCTTTTGGACAAGATCCAGGCCAAGCTGGAGCTCTTCCGTCTGGAGCAACGCTACACCCGTCGCCGTCATCGACGTTCCACCTTTGTTTCCAACGCTGTCTACGTTGACGGCGAGTACGTTTACCAGACTCCCAACAGCACTGGCTCCTCGTCGGGATCTTCCAACATGGACGCTCTCCACGGCGACAAGGCCGGCAACAGCTCCTCATCCACTCCCACCACCGGCACCCTCGAGGGCGGCCACTTCCCTTCGGAATTCCAAGCGCCTCCTCAGCAGCAACCACAGCCGACGAGTGCTGAGCGCAAGCGTCTAAACCGCTTCAGCTCCATCCCACACTTTGGCGGATCATCCTTCAACAAGGAGATGCCCAGCATCCAAGAGCGAAGGAGCAGCATGATCCGATGAACGAGTCACGGACGATAAAGATGAACAAAAAAGAAAAGAAACCACAAAAATACATCATCAAATTCATGCAACCTTCTATGTACGACTGACGGGATCTGGCGCAAAGCAAACGACGAGCAGCTTAGCTTCGGCGTGATTCAGGCGCAGGCGTAACATGGAAGGCGCAACAAAAGTGAGCATGGACGCGACATGAGATGAGATGGACGGATGGAACTTGACGGATACCCCCATTTTTGAGGCTTCTTGACGGCGACATGAGAGTTGTCGACGTCTTTTGGTCTTGAGAAACCATTTTTACCACCTTTTTTTGGATCAGCAGAAACGTTTCAGCTGATCTTTTTAACGACTTGACACTTCTTGGTTACAACTTTTTCCCCCCAGTCCCGCCTGCTTCTCCCTCTCCCTCCAGCTGAGCACTCTGATGAGGCATCTCGCTGGATGTTCGGAAGAGGAACAGCAGAGCTTTACAGTTGGACGTGCCGACGGTATCACCGAACCTACCTAATTTTCCTTATGGGCGTTCTTTTTTTATCTTTATCTTATTCTACCTACCAAGCCATTCTTGTTCGGTTTCCCCCATGGGATGTAGGGAAACAGCTTGGCTTGGGTATGTATCTATCTTAGAGCTGACGGGCAACTGTCGGGCGCTGCTGCAAAACCTGTACATAGCATCACATCACAAATGCACATGCAGGAGAGGGGTGGGGGGTTCATGAGGAAATGGACTTTGACAGTGTGTGGACAATTTTTTTCCACCCAATGAATTGGAAGAACCATCATGTTCAACCTTGTTTTTGTTTTTTTTCACAGAATATGTGACTGTCACTGAAGTGATGTGATGCGTCTGAAGTGAAGAGGTATGACGTGGTTGACAGTACAAGTGTGATACATGATTTCCCCGTCAACGATAGAAAAAAAGTCAAATTTGGTGGTTGTCGTTGATACGAGATCCCATCGAGATTTTCTTCCAACGGGTGGCGTTGATCAGACGGGAACAAGAAACCACACCCGACCGTTTAACCCGAAGCCTTGTTTACAGGTATCCGGGATTCCAGCCACCCAGTGCACCATGTGGAGTGTGGAGTGAAAGTCAAAAGGTTCAACTTGTGATCGCGTGTCGTAGAATGTATACATGACGTATACGCGTCCAGCTCCCGAATAAGGATACGTACTACTAGCGAATAACTCAAAGCCTTGACCGAATCTTTGTAAGTTCATGTTTTTTATAAGTTAATGTCTTTGTACCTTTGAGCTTCTCTGTGATAGAAGAATATGCTGTTACAGATAGAAAGCGTGTTGCGAATCAAGCAACATTGCATATTATAATATCTAAAAAAACACTTACACAACAACATTGTGGTAGCTTAAGCTCCTTCGCTTTGACATAGACAAGCAAACCTAAACAAGCCCAAGTGATTAAGTAGGTAGGTAGTCTCACCACGTGAGGTTGTCAAAAGATTACATGGGGTCTTGATGACGATCTCATCCTGCATTAACATCCCGTCAGCAAAAAGAAAACATGAATGACCCAAGACACACGAGATCTCACTCCACACACACAGAGAGAGAGAGACAAGTCATCGGCAACGTTTAGAACCAACAAAGACTCGGGAGCTAAAAATAACGAACGGGCCGCAGTTGGTGTTATTGACCGACAGATATCTTTTTGTACCTAGGTATGCAAGTCATCCTCCAACCCTATAGCAATGGATGCCAAGACATGGATCACACAGATGATGAGCTGTCAATCCTGCAGACTCAAGATACGAGTTACACTACATTCTACGATTTACAACGAGTTTATTCCGATGCATTCACGTTGTGTCGCCATCTAAGTGGGAATCCGAATAAAGCATTAAACACCTATATCGACGGCTGCATACAAACAGCCGTCATGCAACCATCCAAGATACAAACCAACCCAAACAAGCAAAAAACTCCTTAAAAACGCCCTGCCATGCATACCGCTCGCTCGCTCGCTTTCCAATGCACCAGTCCAACCGAACAGGGTATACGGTATCAAACCAGAAGCATCATCAATCCATCCCTCAGACGCACGCCCGCACCACGCCTAAGCCACCAATCCCTCGTACGCCCTCTCGACAGTCCGGCTTCCCATGCCTGGCACCGTCCTCAGCTGTGCAAGACTCTCGATCCGGCCACCGGCCTCGTCTCCGTCCACTAGGTCGAGGTAGTCTACCAGGTCACGGGCCTTCTTGGCACCGAAGCCGACGAGGCTTCGGATCTGGGTTAGATCGCGTGAGTTGACAATGTCAAGGAGCTGTTGCGTGCGAGGAGACGCAGGACCCTCATCGTCACCAGAGAGGAGGGACTTTGTGTTCAGAGCCTTCACCTTGAGCTTGCGAGACTTGGACTTGGTACGGGCAACCTCTTCCTCATCTACATCAGCCTCGGCAGTCTCATAATCGCCATCGGCATCATCGTAGACGGGCTTTCGCTTCCTGCGGGGAGATTCTCGATGCTCAGAACCTGAGTGAGCACCCCCGTTCAACCGAGCCCGTAACCTCTCAATCTTGCCAATCAGCTTCGCCTGTCCCGGGAAGAATGGCAGAGCCATCTCGTACATCTTCAGGGCAGCCGCGTCCTCACCCCGTTCCTTGTGCTGCCGAGCAGCCAGCAGGAACCTCAGTCCATCCGACTTGGCATCATCCCGCCACTCTTCGCTGTCAATCCGCCTCTCCAGAGCCTCCAGGCGCTTCTGAACCGCGTCGCTAATCTCAGGCTGAACTGGAGCGGGTGGTTGCGCATCCTTCTCAGCCGCAACACGCGCGGCGAGGATCTCGCTGACCTTCTTCTCAACCATGGCCTCGATCTGAGCCGCCGACACTGTGATGGATGCCGGAGCAGTTGGCCTTGAGATCTTGCTGGGCCTTACGAGGGTCTCATTCTCAGAGGGTCGCTTGGTTGGGTTGGTTCGGCGAGTCAGGTTGGAGCTCACTAGAGGACGAGGGGCAGGTGTCGGCTTCGTCTTGTCCGTGTAGACACTAAAGGCCTTGACGGGCTTGTTGGCCTCAGCAGCCTTGTTAGCCTCGGCGGCCTTGGTAGCGATGTTGCCATTGTGAACATTGTGGACGTTGGCAAGAGGTCGCAAAGGTTGGCGTTGGACATTGGAACCAGACAAGTTGGAGTTCGTCCTAGGAACCTGCTTGTAGACAATCTCGTTCTCAATCTCACGGACTTCGATGCGCTTCGCACGGGAGCTGACGTTGAGACTGCTGAGGGTATCGAGGTGGTAGCTTCGCAGAGGAGCAAGGTTCAGAATCATGACGGTGATGCCATTGTTCTGACCCAAGGACAAGATGCGCGTCATCTTGGATTCCCGGTACGGAATTCTTCGGTCGCCACGGCCGATGGCATCGATACACTGGCTCAGGACGAAGAGACTCTTGTTGATGGCGGCAGATTCCACCAGTCTCTCCTTTCCATTGTCAGTACGACGGTTGTCCTCAGAACCAGCCAAGTCAATGGCCGACGCCGTACTCTCCCGAACCATATCTCCAGTCGTCTGTGTCAGCTTGACACGGAGGATGGCATGGCTACGACTGCTGTGGGCATTGAGCTTGGTGGCTGCCGTGACGCGGTTGTTGTTGGCCTCGATGTACAACTTCTCAAAGTCCTTGAGGTCCTCGCATGATCGCTCCGACAGACCGACAACAACCGTCCTGCCATTGGCCTCAGCTCGCAGTGGTAGACCAGTAGGCGTCCGCTTCTCAGGAGGCTCGAGGAGGTCGTAGACCTTGTCGTTGTAGATCTCGTAGTACGACAGGGCAACCTCGACGGTCGTCTCACCCTGCGAGTCCTTCATGATCTTCTTGCCTCTCCTGAACACATTGCTGAGCAGCCGGGGAATCACCCCTCGGTCGGCCAACTTCAGACCGCCTCGCATCGTGTGCGTCTTTCCCGTTCCGGTGACACCGTAGGCGAATATTGTGACATCGTAGCCTTGGAAAAGGGACTTGAGGTGTGGCGCCACTGCTCAAGTCAACACACGACACGATACAGACAAAAACAAAAACTGTTAGCTTTTTAGAGCGCACCTTCGGCAGTAAACAGACCCTCCTGGGTGACGTTTTGGTCGTAGACGCCATTGAAGGCGAACGAAAACTCCTCGCCATTGTTCTTTGGGTTGGGGATCTTGACAATGGTGTTTGGCGCGCCAGGCTCTGCGCTGTCCGCCCTGACAATGATCTCCTTCTCGAGCTCCTTCTCGAGGAGCGGCCGTATCCTGGCTACAACGCGGACACTCATGGCTTCGAATGGATTGGTCGACAGGGACGGGTGCGTGCGGGTGGGAGTGGGAGGACGGATGATAGCGTAAGGTAGTATAAAGGAAGCAAGGTTAGAAGCAGAGCTTGTTTTGAGATGGGCGTTTGTCAGCCTACGGATCTGGCCGCATGGGAAGATTAGTGAAGATTGCTATTGCTAGGATCCTTCGCACGTCCGTTGCGGTCAGCGTTGACATGGCTGGGGTAGCAACCTCGCTTGCAATATACACTACCGTTGGCACGACAACAGGATGCACGTGACGCGGGAAAAGCCGCTAGCATCATTCAGACTTGGACATGGGATATGTCTAGGTTCACATGAGATATACCCAGCTCTTGCGAGCTCACATCCCACCACAATGCGAGGCCAATTGCCGCTGCTAAGGACGGCGCGCGGCCTTCGACTCCTGCGGCCGACGCCGCCGTCATACGTCTGCACTCAATGCCGGGCGATCCAGATCAGCGCCGCTCCGAGCACCGAGACGCCCAAGGCCGGCTCTGATGCTTTCGGAGCTCTGGAGACGAGGGATCCCGCCGGTATGCCACGCCATTGAGGTGCTATGCAGTAAAATTTCTAACCGGAATCGGCTGCAGATGCTCGATTCGAGGTCCTCGGCGCTCCATACTCGCTGCTGTCGGTGACGCTGTCGGCGTCGCAGAAGCTGTACACTCGGAGGGGTACTCTGGTTGCTGTCGCCGGCAAGCCTGATAGTGTAGGCAATTGCCTCCCAGGAAGAGAAATAGAATGGCTGCTAATTATCCCCAGGCTCAATCCACGCTGTCAATTCTGAATCCCGTCACACGAGCCTTTCTCGGAGTCCCGTTCCTTTATCAGCGCATTTCGGCTACGACACCCATCACGGCATTGATCGCAACCAAGTCGCCCACGACTACTTTTACGGTTCTTCACCTCGATGGAACGACGGACTGGATGGTTTCTCAGCGGAATGCGCTGCTCGCCTGGACCGGACACACACTCTCTCCCTCAGCACGTCTTCAGACTGGACTCACGCTGGCGCATTGGGGCAACACCCATCTGACGGGACGAGGACTCGCTGCTCTGTCAGCGCCGGGACAGATCTACGAGCTCACGTTGAAGGAGGGTGAGGAGTTTGTTGCGCATCCTGGTAGTGTCGTTGCATACACGGTGGGAAGACACGCCCCGCAGCCCTTCCGGTTCAAGAGCAACAGCCTTAGGATCCAGGTCCCCTCCCTGTCTAGATGGATCCCGGAAGCCGAGTGGATGAAGACTGTCCGCAGCTCGGAGGCTTACAAGTTCTTGGCACGGGCACTGTACAGCTTGCGCACGGCGACTCGGAGGACCATCTGGGGCGACCGGCTGTTTCTGCAGTTCCACGGGCCGAGCCGGATCCTCATGTCGAGCCGAGGGGTGCGCGCCTCGGACGTTCTCACCAATAGGCAGGTGGATGAGATTGCTGATGCTCCTGCCGGTGTGCTTGCGCAGGCGTTGGAGCTGACCAACAAGCCAAAGCTGTCAGACGGATCTGCGTCCAAGACTTCTCCTGTTGAGTCTGCCAAGCAAGATGAGGCGGCGAGCATTCATGTTACACCAGCTGAGAAGGATGGCAAGGTCAAGTTTGAGGATGACAAGGACCTCAAGGAGTTTATCCGATGAGAGGAAGAGGAAGAGGAAGTAGAAAAGTAACAAGTGATATTAAGGGTACGAGAAAGGAGGCAGGCATATTAGCAAAGCCTTTGATATCATCTGCCATGTACCATTACTGATTCATAGAGAATAAGCCCATTGTGTGTGTGTATGAATATCAAAAGGTCAAGACTTGCAGAATAGGGTAGAAGAGTTGCATCACATTGCAGCTTTTGGGGATGGATCCTTGTCAATGCGGCTGATGATATTACACAATTGCATGCTATCCACTCAATGATAAGAAAAGTCTCCAAGGGGATAAAAAAGGTGCCGAAATTATTAATCTGCAAGTGAGATAGACAGTCAGTGAGAACGGCCTTTGAAGCATAGCATTCGGCATATTGACCTTCCCCACTCGGACCCGAGCGGGTTATTTTACCCAGAACACGGATAATGTCCATGACCGAATCTACCAAAAATGTCCAGACTTCATCATCATTTTGTTGTTTTGTAAGCTTCAGAGATTATGCAATGGATCCTAGCATATTTGCATCTCTTCATGTGAGGTCTACTATTGGTTGATCTCAGAACCTTTCTGGGTCTAGTCTTTTCGCGACTTCGGCCTTTCGCTCTTTGCTCTTGGAGCCGAGAAGGAAGTTGGGATTTTTCAGCCCTACAGAGGAGAGGAGGATTTCTGGTGTGTAGTTTTTTGGTGAAGAGCTCTGGTTTGAGTGTCTGTTTGATGATTGATTGCTTCTGTTTATTTGTTAATAAAGAAAGAGCCTTTGTTTATACTTGATCACATATCTCTACTCTACTCTTCTCCGGGCTTTAAATACAACAACACAAACCCATGAAGCGGAATTACACACATCTTGATATCAAGTAAACCCGATTCGAGTCATAGAAAATGGGGAAGGAGACAATTCCCCGGCCCTTGGAGTTAACTTCTGACCGAGCCGAGTAAGCGGGAGTCCACACGCACCCGCACCCAACCCCGGCTCCACGGCGATCATGGGGGTGGTGTATGGGATGGGTCCCCCTTACGCGAGGTGCGAAGCCGAGTCGAGTTGGGATTGTTGATATATATATATCTTTGTTGTTTCGCCTCAAGGCTTGGTGGTGTTTATCTCATATCATATACACCATCTCTGGTATCTCGAGTTGATCTCTGCCAGACTAATTGGAGTATAAAACAACAAACACCAGCGAAATCATCTCGACTCCTTCGTCACTCTTAAAACGTCCCCTACAAACAACAGCAGCCATGCCAGGCTCAGCAATCTCATCGTCCTCGGAGACGGTAAACGAAAAAACCTCGATAAAAAACACAGAAAAGCCAGACTCCCAACCCTACGCCAGCACATCCCTTCAAATAATCCCCTCTCAAAATGACGATACAGTCGCAAACATCCACCCAGAACCCTCCAACGCCGATATCGAAAAAGCCCAGCCAGCTCCTCCGCCTCCTGGTATGGCACCCGCCGACTTTCCGGATGGCGGAGTAGAAGCTTGGCTTGTCGTGTTTGGAGGGTGGTGTTCGCTTTTTTGCACGTTTGGACTTATCAACTGTGTTGGTGTTTTTCAAAAGTATTACCTTTCTGGTCCGCTTAGGGGGTATAGTAGCTCTACTGTGAGCTGGATTCTATCAGTCGAGGTCTTTTGCATGATCTTTTGCGGTGCCATTGTATGCTTCTCCTCTCCCCTTTACACTCTTACATCTTGCTAACTTGTCTAGTTTGGCCGTCTCTTTGATGTATATGGTCCCAAGTATCTCCTCTACTTTGGTACCATCGCCTACGTCTTCGGCCTTATGATGGTGTCCCTCTCGACTTCGTACTACCAAATCTTCCTCTCACAATCCATCGTGGCCGCCGTCGGCTCCAGTGCCGTCTTCAACGCAAGCATGTCGTCCCTCGTCACTTGGTTCTTCCGTCGTCGCGCCGCCGCCTTTGGTATCATGGTCTCTGGCTCGTCCCTTGGAGGCGTCGTCTTGCCAATCATGATGGACAAGATGATTAACGAGGTTGGATTCCCCTGGATGATGCGCACTATGGCTTTCATGTTCTTGTTCTTGCTTGGCATCTCGTGCCTGACTGTCAAGTCCCGTTTGCCTCCTCGTCCAAAGCCATTCGTCTTTATCGAGTACATCAGCGGTCTTCGAGAGCCTCGCATGGCTATCACCGTCCTTGGATTCTTCTTCTTCATGTGGGGAATGTTCCTCCCCTTCAACTATGTCCTCCTCCAGGCTGAGGCAGCCGGAATGTCTCCAACCCTTATCCCCTACCTGTTGCCCATCCTGAACGCCGTGAGGTGAGTTATCCTGGTTTCCAGCGATTGTAAAGCCTTTACTAACTCAACCCTAGCATCCTGGGCCGTATCATCCCCGGCATCATCGCCGACAAGCTTGGTCGATACAACGTCATGATCTTCATCACCTTCATCTCGGGCCTCTTCTGTCTATGCATCTGGATCCCCGTCAAGGACACGGCCGGTATCCTCGTCTTTGCCATCATCTTTGGCTTTTCCTCAGGAGGATACATCAGCCTGGCACCTACACTCATCGCACAAATCTCCGACATTCGTCAGATCGGCACACGTGTTGGTGCTGCTTTCGCCCTCCAGTCCTTCGGTGCTCTGACGGGTAGCCCTATCGGTGGTGCCATCGTCTCAGCACAGAATGGTGACTACCTGGGTTTGCAGCTGTTTTGCGGCGTTGCCATGATCGTTGGCTGTGTTGCGGTTATCATTGCTCGCTATGTGCAAGTCGGCTTCAAGATGGTCAAGATTTGATCTCTTCATCTTGGACAAACACAAAACGGAGAAATCTTAAATGGTCATTATTGGATAGAAGAATAAGTTGCATATGATTCAGAGCAACACAGCACGGCGCTGGTTTTGGTTACACATGTGTTATGAAAACAAAATGGGCTTGGAATGGGAGGGCTAGATACCCAGTATAGGATAGAGACGGGCAAGATCATTCTTGCATATAATATGATGGAATACATGTTAGAATATGAGTGCGCCAATGACTATGCTTTTGGTTGTAGCTGGACGCATAGCACCAAGGCCATCGAGTGTTCAGGATATGCAGATTTACGTGGCATTGAACATATTGAAGCTATCGTCCAAGTCAGCAAATAACTAGAAAGAATTGCTGACGTAAATGAAACGGATTGAAAGAAGGGAATTCTCAGGATGTAGATATTGTGAGCGTTGGAATCATTAAAATTCATAAACAGCCTCTGACTCGGTGGATCATCATAGAACAAGGGGAGGTGAAAGGGAATGAGGGATCACATTTATACGTACCGATTCACGAGATTAGCACAGATTATGACTGTGAATGAGAAACTAGAGAGACTTTACTGGTCAGCAACAGTGACAACCATAATGATAGAACATATCAAGGGTCGGGGGCAGGTGATCAGGATGTAGATATTGTGAGCGTTGTAATCATGAATTCATAAACAGCCTCTGACTCGTTGAATCATCATAACAAGGGGATGTAAGTAGAAAAGAATAAAGTCAGAACATACCATGATCCAAGAGTTTAGACTCTTGCAGCTGTGGGTGTACAATCAAACAAGACACCTAAACCGGGTTAGCAATTGCCAAAGAGCGCAATCAAAACGGTTCATTGAAAGTATGGGTGCTCAGGATGTAGATATTGACGAGTATTGTAATCATTAAGATCATAAACAGCCTCTGACTCCTTGAATCATCATAGCAGGGAGGGGAAAGGGGATATCGAAGAGAGTATTGTGATGTAAACGTACCTTGGAAGCAACCTGTCTTGTCCAAGCGTGAGCAGGCACAGTCTCAGAGCCGCACATGGAACAAAACAAAACTCCAATTCTCTAGTGTAGCATCTCTTCTTTCGCCCAGAAGAGTTATGTACAATCGCTTTCTTCCCGCTCGCCCGCCTACCGTGTCGTGCTCATTGGCTACCGGCAACAGTCGCGCTGACGGGGTTAACCTCGAATCCGTACTTCTCCTTGAGGCGCTCCGCCCTCCGCTCGTCGTATCCGGGGGGTTGGATACCTGCTGCTGTGAGAATGGGACCATGGCTACTGCTGTGCGCGACTTACCTCGGCCCTCGCCAATCTCTGAGATGGTTTGCTCAAGCGGCAATCGGGTCGTCCGCTTGATCGTCTCCTTGCGCTCGAAAGTGTCGTCCTCCTTCTTGAAGGTGTCGTATCGGTTGCCAAGGTAGTAGAACATGCCCTGGAAAACACCAATCGACGCACCCAGGCCCATGACGACGGGCATTCTCTTGGCTGCTTCATGTCAGATGTGACTTCTCGTGCGAATTGGATATTGATAATCGTACAGGGAAGACCGAGGACGGCACCCATCATGAAACCACCAAAGCCGGCCGACCAGGGATCGTTCTCCTCGCGGAGGTTCATGGCGGTTCGGGAAAAGAAGACGTAGGCGGCGGGAGCGGCAGCTAGACGACCCAATTAGCACCCCAGGTGGACCAATTGACAAGCTCAAGGCGGAAAATGCATACTGGCGAGGCCAATGATGGGGGCGCCGCGGGTAAAGACGCTGAAGGCGCCGACATTCGTCTTTGCCAGGGCGTTGCGGATCGAGGCGATGAAGAGACCACTGGCACCGCCGACGAGGCCGGCCTTGGCGGTGTCGTCGAGGACATCGTAGGGCTTGAAGACGTTGTCGGGCTCATAGTGAGCCCGGAGAGTCGCGCTCTTCGGGAACTCCATGGCGGCGGTTCTGGCTGGGCGTCGCTGAGGGGATGCGAGAGCTGTTTTGGTTCTTTGGCCTGAGGTTGAAGCCGAGCTCTCCAAGCCTGGAGGATTGAAGAGGTGCCTCCACTGAAACACGTGATGTTGGTCATTCAATTGCCTTGCTGTGATTGGTCAGGTGTCAAAGAGCGAATTTGCAGAGGCCGGTCGGTACGTACCTCTGACATTGCCCCACCATCAACGACCTCAGTGAGAAAAATCCGCCATCAGGACGGACTCACTGAGTTTGTTTCTTGCTAAATTCAAATCGAGTGTTCTGACTCGTTTATAAAGGTCTTCTTCATATAAGAGTTGAGAGACTCTAACTTTGTTCATTATTTTCATACTTTTTTTTCCTCCTCGAAAGAAAGGTATCCGAAGTTCAACATACGACAATTGCAACCTTTGAAGAGCTCCCGTATAAGAGGATTGTAACTCTTACATGACTTAAGTCGCCGGACCCTACTTCAAATCTCGCCAAGTCAGAGTACTAGATTCATTAACTCGGGCTTATTCCCTCTACGGAAACTTGACCATCCTTTTATAAACTCACCTGGCACCTTTGAACGACCTTTACCTTGAACAAGCTTCCAGGCCATTTTCACCTGGAGGAGGAGACAAAATGTCTGCCATGGACACAGATTCAACAGAGAGGCCCCCCGTGGACCAAGAGGTCAAAGAAGTGATGGACGAAATCAAGCTCACTGCACCCTCAGAAGCGTCAGTCCTTCCCCAAAAGCGACCAGCCGAAGATGAAGCTCCCCCCATGTCCAAGAACGCCCTCAAGCGCCTTCGGAAACAACAAGAATGGGAAGCCGGCAAGGAAGACCGCAAGCAGAAGCGCAAGGAGAGTCGCCAGGCCCGTCGCGTCCGCAAGCGAGAGGAGAGAGCCGCCCTCGTTGCCCAGGGCATCGACCCTGACGCCGGGAAGCAGCAGAAACCCCCCTCAGTCAGCGTCCCCGTCTCGCTCATATTCGACTGCGACTTTGAGCAGTACATGATGGACAAGGAGCTCGTGTCGCTCGGAAGTCAGATCACTAGGTCGTACTCGGAGAACAAGAATGCTCGTTTCCGCACGCACATGTTTGTTTCTGGGTGGAACGGGAAGTTGGCTGCGCGGTTTCATGAGGTGCTTGAGGATAAGCACAAGAACTGGAAGGGTATCGATTTTCTTGAAGGCGATTTTATTGCTTGCGCGGAGGAGGCGCGTAAGAAGATGCAGGAGAATGGCGGCAAGATGATCGATCCCTTGCAAAAGAGTCTGGACGAAAAAGTCCCATGGGAGAGGGACGAGAGGGACCCCTTCCCCATGCCTGATCCTGAGCCTGAGCCGCGAGAAGAGTACAAGGACATTGTGTACCTGTCCTCCGACTCTCCGTATACCCTCGAGCGGCTTGAGCCCAACACGAGCTACGTCATCGGCGGGCTTGTCGACAAGAACCGTGAAAAGGGCCTGTGCTACAAGAGAGCGCGGCAGCTTGGTATCCGGACCGCTCGGCTGCCCATCGGCCAGTACATGGTGATGGCGAGCCGGCAGGTGCTCGCGACGAACCACGTTGTCGAGATCATGCTCAAGTGGCTCGAGTACGAAAACTGGGGTGATGCGTTCCTGAGTGTTATCCCCAAGCGAAAGGGAGGACAGCTGAGGCAGCAGGAGGGTGCTTCAGGGGAGGTGGATGAAGATGAGGACGAGGAGGCCGAGGGGGAAGAAGTCCAAGACTCTGCCCCTGAAGCAGAAACCGAACAAACTGCCTCAAAATCATAGAGCCTATATGATACCATGTGCGCCAGCCAATTTACATAAATACCAAGTCTACCACATGTGTACAGTGTCATGACGTCCATCAAGCCGTTCATATTTACTCAAAACTCCATACTGGTATCCTCGCGCTCCCGCTTGACCTTGACATCCTTCTCATCCTTCATTAGCCCATTGACAAAATGTCTAAACTGCTCGATATACGGCTTCAAGCTCGTCTTTTCCCAGTCTGCTGTACTCTTCTTGGTGTCCTCATCCTCATCACCCTTCCAGGCGTCAATCTCCGCCAGTAGGCCCTGAACTGTAGGCACGCCTAGGGGATCGAAATCCTCGAGGTTCTTGGTGTTGATGGGCACACAAACGCGGCCCGTGCCGGGATGAACGACAAAGGGACTCTTGAGCAAATGGTTGAGCTTCTTGCTGACTTCGATATCCAGCCGAGGGTAGGTGTACTCCAGGACAATGTCCTGCTTGGCTTCCAGGAGTTGCCTTGCGTCGAGGTTCTTGCTGGCGCCTGACTTGGCGACGGCATCAATGTCTGCCCATTTTGACGCCGAGGCGCGGCCAGGGGCAGAGTCCCACTTTCTTCGGAGAGACTCGTTGAGGTTTTGGTTTGGAAGAAGTTGTAGCAACTTCTCAGCCTGCTCAGGAGAAGCCCAGGGGTCTTGTACGTCGAGGACATCCTCTTGGAAGTGAGTCTTGAGAATCTCCAAACTTCGTCTGTGGGATGTTAGTAGAGGTTCAACTAGTGCTTGGAGCCAAACTTACGCCAAGTGAGGGTGCAGCGGTCTCCTCACGTTAACCTTCTTCCCACTCTGAGCACCTCCCTTAACCACTTCAAGGTAACCAGCAATCGCCCTCCTCTTCTGGTCATCCATGCTCCGAACCTTTTTATCACAAACCCAAGCGTGAGCACCTCTTCGACCAGAGTAAACCCACATGATGTGCTTGAATCCAAAGTCCTCTCGCAGCGCGGCGTCAAGGACCTTGATCGCCATGGTCATGAACTGCCAGCACTTGTTGCAAATGTTGGCCTTGTCGCAGCATGTTCGCACATCGTCGTAATCTGTCAAATCGATATCGAAGCAGAGTTCCTTGGCGAGAGGCTTGAATCCGGATGACTTGACGAGGGTCTTGCGGTCGCGGGGGTTGGTGGTGTAGACGGGGCCGATTTCGAAACGTGAGGGCATCAACCGTAGGACGTCCTTTCGAAGCCTATCGATACAGCGTTAGAGCGGATTTCATAGTGGTGGTAGATAACATACATATCGGCTGTAGGGAAGGACTGGTATCGAAGGTAGGCATCGTTCGAAAGAGTAAAGGCGAATTCTCGGTTGCCAAAGTCGTTGGTAGGTGTAGGGCTGTGGTTGAGCCACTGGAAGAGGTATCGCCAGGGGAATAATCGCTGGTAGAAACTGCGCATGACTTCTGGGTCTGAAGCCCTCATGGACATGACATCACTGGGCAACAGTTAGTCTACATCGCCGGGGTTCAAGGATATTGATGCGCTCACGTTGGCCCTGAAGCAACCTGGGAGCTTTGCTGTGGAGGCGCAGAGCTGGGAAACTCGTCGTCTGAATCCACATCGTCAAACAAGTCCTCAAGTTGCTTGACATCCTTCTTCGTATCCTCAGCATCAGCCATGTTGGCATCAGCTTCAGGTGCTGGCGGCGCTGTTCCATTGGTGATACCCGTCTCCTCCACCGGCTCGTCCTTAACGTTGGCTGGAGATGACATGGCAGGCTCTTTGAAATAATTGGGATCTCGGATCCTTTTCGACGTCTTTCGCTGTACGAGTTGGCCAATATCGTACCGAATTGAGATGCCAGGCGGCGTTGCTCGTCGGCGTAGTGATGCTAGGAAGATTATGTGGGCGAGGGGTGGAACGCGCTGGGACGCGTCTTTTCGCGTAAAGCGATTTCCATATTGGGTCAGAAGTACGTACCTCCCACTTCTATCTCTCTGCCATGGCAACGTTCAGTGATCACCATCAACGACCTGGACACTATCTTTTTCGAGTGAACATAACGAATTAGCTTCCCTCGAAGCTACTGGAGACTCGATCGTCCATCAACTTGCTATGTGTGTGCAAGTACAGAGTTGACCAGGCTGCCCAGGACGGCTCGGTAACGTATAGGGGGCTCAAGCTCAAAAGCGACAACTCTAGCAGAGCAACAGCATTTATCAAAAATCGAAGGCTTTTAGTCCAGTCTATTCATGGGTATTGTCCAATTATATAAATCTGCTTCTATGTATCTACTCAACCTCCTCAATCTTCTTAATCACATCACCACCCAACCTCGCAATCTCCAATAGCACCGCCTTGCGGTTTACCTCGACAACGTCATCATCCTCACCGGCAACCCTGTTGAAGTTGTATGGTAGACCAACACGGAACTTTTGCTGTTGCAGCTTCGGGTTCCAGATGGCGCCAATGACAGCGTCGTCGTCCTCGCCATTGTTCGTCCCCCGGAAGAACACGAGAGTGTCCTCGTACGCACGCTGTAGCTCCTGCATGAGAACATCGACAGGATGAGCTCGGATAGGTAGAGGTGCACGACCGGTGCGATCATCGAGGTTCTTGAATTGGGAGTGGCGGCGGGCAGATGGGTCAGAGGCAGCTTCTCGGAGAATTGAGCGAATGGCCTTGCGGGAGAGGTGGAAGAGAACATCGTAATCCTCAAGGGAGGTATCAAAGAGCTGAGAGACGTCAAGTTGATACCCTTCATCTTTAATAAGTTTGCAAGCAGCCTTGGCAAGACGAGTCATGCGCGAGGCAACGAGCTTGGAGGGACCGTTGCGAGTGTATGCAAGACCAGAAGGATCATTCGAGGTCGCAACGATCAGGACGGTGTGGTTCATATTAGGGTCTCGCTTCCGCCAGGTTTCAAGCTCCTTGTGAATCGTGGAACGATCATCGTTGGTCAGCTCCTCAGCTGAGTCCACAATCAAGGGCTCATCGCGCCAGTCCCAGCGGGAGAGGAAGGTCAGAGTTCGTAGGAAGCCAGTCGAAGCACTCGAAGGCGCACGCCAAGGGTAAGGCTGAAGGAAGACGTGCAGAACAAAGAGCTCAATGAGCTCCTCACTGATGTGACTTGAGAGCTTGTGGCAGTTGAACCAGTGCTTAACCAAGCGGATGGTCTGCGACAGAGAGTGAAGTCTCGTGCAGAAAGTTGAAATGGTCTGCGTATGAATAGGCAGGGTTGTGAAAAGCCAGTTGAACCTGGCAAAAGCAGCTTCCGATTCTTCGCGGACATGCTGATCCAGGGTCTTGTTCTTGACCTGACGCTCCAACAGGGTCTCCTCCAAGTCACAGTGAATTCTCAGTCGGAAGGATGCGCCAGAGTCGTACACAATATCGAGATAAGCCAGGTTTTCGATTCCAATCTCCTGGTTCTCTCGACCGAGATAGGTGGTGATGTTGTCCTTGGCAGCGTTGAGTCGCCTGTCAAAGTCGAGAAGGAACTCAATCTTGGCCTCCTGGATCGCAATGAGGTTCTCCGGCCACCGGCTTGAAGCCTCGAAATAGAGGTTCACATCGATAGGTTCAATGGTTCCCTGATGGAATCCAGGGGTCGGGGGGTCGATCGAGGCATAACGGGCGACTGGAGAAACTGGTGAAAGCTGGCGAATCTGCAGCGGTAGATCCTCCAGATTCCGGATATCATGCTCAAGAGTCTGGAACGCCCGTCTAGCTGCATCGAATGCATCCTTGTCCGTGTGAGACAAGGTGATGACGTTGGAGAAGCCGGCGCCAAAAGGAGTAATCTCTTCCTTGACAATCTTGAGATGTCGCTTCAAGATATGAGCAGTAATCTCCTCACAAATCTGGAAAGGAACCCTGCTAGTCCACTCGATACACTCAAGGATACTTCCATCCTTGAACCTGCGCAGCTCGGCCTTTTCGCCCCAGAATTGCCGGAATCGCGCAGCATCCTTTTGCTCCTCTGCGGGAGGACCATGCTCCATTTGGCGAGACATCTGAGCGAATTCAAACATGACACCAAAAAGAACCTTGTCCGAATCAGAAGGATGGAAGGAGCTCAGTGACCAACCCTTTCTCGAGGGCAGCAGGAAATGCACAAGCTGGGCACGAGCGCCATAGGCCTTCTTGAGAATCTTGTGGGCCTCCAGGCTGAAATCCCAGGCAGGACCTCTACGATCAGGGGACTTGGAGGCCTTGGAAATATCCTTCGTCTTGATCTCAAAGATAGCGTCAAAGGTCTGTAGAGGGGCATCCGACTTGACAATAAAGGTTGGCTCAAACTTGTCGGCGGCTTCGTCGGCGAGAAGATCGGTGGTAGACTTGGCATGCATCTGCAGGAGACTAGCTGACCAGGGGCTCATCTTTGACAAGACATTGAGCTCTCGCACTGGGTCAAACATGACAGGGCCAGACTCCTTGACAGTATCGGGGCTTATCTTGGAAGATCCAAAGACAAAGGCCTTCTTGTTGAAGTCGGTGGTTGAAAGGAACTGCACAGCAGCCTTGAACAACTCGGTGCTGCTCAACGACGTCGACAGTGCCGCTTGACCATTTCGTCCACCCATTTGAAGCAAGAGAGCAATCATTATCGACCACTCGAAATGTCCAAAGCCACCCTGAGACACGGAACTTCCAAAACCTCTCTGCTGCAGCCAGATCCTGCCGAGGACACAGGCATCAGGGAAAGCCGGGCACTCGTTCTTGGCGTGTGTGAGAACTCGTAGATATGAGATGAACGTCTCCTCCGCCTTGAGAGTAGAGTTGTAAAATGGGGTGCTCAATTGGGTCTTCTTGTCGTCGGTTTCGCCGCTCTTGTTGTTGTTCGAGGCTGGGAGGAGCTTTGACTTGGGGAAGAGTCCATCAGGGGCGCAAGGAATAACTCGAATGACATAGGGTGACTTCGATGCCTTTGCCTTCTTCTTAGAAGCCTTGCCCTTTGACTCCTTGGGTTCCTCCTCTTCCTCAGGCTTGGGTCGAAGAGTGAGCACAGGCAGGAGGGGGTTCTCGTTGAGAAGCTCAAAACCAAGATCCATCTCTGTACCCAGTTCTTTCTTGACGTGCGCAGCAACATAGGCGATATAGTATGCTCGACGGTAAAAGTATCGCATGCTGGTGTAGTCCTTTTCCTGGAACATGGCCTTGGGCATCTGGATAACCATATCGATACCAAATTGGGCTTGGGATTTGATCATGGTCTTTGCGACGTAGCTGCCGACGACATTATACTGAGCCGGTTTGGCAAATGATAGCTTGTAGGGCGCATCCTTGGAGGGTCTCGGCTCGGGGTATGGAACGACGACGCGATGTGTCTTCTCGAAGCTGGCTGTAGCTTCAGAAATCTGGAAAATGTGTTAGTTCTAGAGACTCATTCGCGGTTTCGAGTGAACGAACAGGCACGGCATCATGAGGAGGCGCAGAGTCGATAGCCTCCTTCAGGCGATGCAGATGCGCATCGACACCCTTCAATGCCTTGGCATAGTCGAGCTTTGCTTCCTTGAGAAGCTCATCGGTTTGGAGGACGAAAGTGCTAGCAGTTGAGACTCGCGCCGAACTCCTGGCCTCAAAGTCGATGAGACCATCGTGTCTCAGACCGGAGCCGGAATGACCAAGCTTACGCCGTTTCGAACTAGACTCCATGATGACGGAGGGGAGGTTGTTGTGCCGGCCGAATAATGGCGGTTTCGGTCGAGGAATCGTTGGTGTTGAGGCTGCCACTCTTTGTCTGCTTGGGTCTGGCAGGTAATTTTTTTTCCTTCCGTCTGGCGCATGCGGGGCGATAAGATCCAAATCGGGCTTATCAGTATGCTTATCAGCGATAAGAATATACGTACCACAACGCAACCAGAGTGTGCCAGTGTGTGAGCGTATGAGAGTCCCTGCAGCAAAGGATGGAACCTCACCTCTCACAGCGCGTCATTTCTTAGAAAAACGCCGATCACATTCGGAACCGAAGCTAGGATTATTATCGTCAAGTCTCAAAGTCCCTTACTTTACGGATCCGATCATCACCTCTTCAGCTTGCAGTAAATACGTGACCGGCGTCTTGCCCCTGCGCTTGCAATATGCAGCTACCGGCTCCTGGAATCACCTGGGCCATCACATCAATCAGCCCTTGCTTCCATTAGCTAAACTGTCAAACATAAGACTTGCAACGCCTTGCAGCACGCTCAGGCCTAGTCACAATCTCGTGATCCACCTGACAGCCGCGTTCTGTGCCGTCTTCGTCTCGATTGGGAGGGATCGCCAGCCGTGAGAGCCATTTGGGACCTGAGACATTGTCAACCTGGGCTACTTACAACCAGACAGCTTCATTTTCACAAGCAACCGACCTCGTCTAAACAATGCGGGTAAATTAGGTACAGCCGTCTGTTGAGACAACGGCTTGACCATCTTGCGGGCCGCCGGGGACTTTTCCCTTTGTTTACCATTCCAGCAAAAAGTGATGAAGCTCTCACCAGCATGAATAATAACAACAATAACAAAAAGACTAGCAGCAGAACTAAGAAGCGGCATAGAACGGCTCCCCCAGACATACATGCAGATGGCGTCAAGACTCAGCAAGCAAAGAAAAGAAGAAGAATAAGAAGAAGAAAAAACACGCTGCTTTAGGACGTCGCGTCAGTTTCCTACAGCACATGTGCCTGACCTAGCCTAGCTTGCTGCAGGTTTCTTCCGCCCTTGACGTCTTTGGCTCTTGAATCGGCCCTGACGCAGAACCACTTCGCGTTTTGGGTTCTTGTGTGTGTTTTGATGTCTCGCCCTCTCCTTGCTTCAACCTCCATACCACTTACCCGGAGTTGGCCTGGATGCACAGACGCCAAGGTTCCGCTTCGTGAGTCTCAGTCTCAGTCTGAAAATTGCTTTGCTTTTAGCAGCACGCGGGATGTAGGGAGGAAGAGCTGGCAACACCCTGGCTCCGGCTATAAGAGCGAGACGTGCCTTGCCAGGATCCGTGGTGAGGCTTCTCAGCTGAAGTCACCTTTTGGCCACGGACTGGTTCGGTCTTTGCTTGTTCTCAGCTCGCCTTGTCACGTCACTCACTTATCTTGAAGTTTGTCTTAGACTGTTGCCTCACGGCCTTTCGCCTTTGCTTCTTTGACTGCCACTCGAGAGAGATTCATCGATTGAGCCCTGAGTTTCAGACAAGTCAGCATTATTTCTTGGTGTCATCTCTTCTTCATCAACTCAACAATGGACTCCTTCGCGAACCAACCATCACAACTTTCTCTTTCATCGTCAGCCATGGATGTAGATGCTTCTCGAAGAACGCCCTCGCCAGTCCCATCTCTGGGTCACGATTCGCTCAGCACCCCTATAGCAGAGATGACAACACCACCGACCTTTTCCTCCGCTTTTGCAGTCGTCAAGGGTTGTGAGCCAGCGGGCAGACTATCCATCATGGAGCAACCCGACATGAGGAACCCTGGAAATGGCTGGGCATCCCCTTCTTTCCCAAGAGAACCGTTCTGTGGAATCGATTCCCGTGACAGTTACTATGAGTTCGACGAGTCTCGAGGGTTGACCGACTTGGACACTGAACCTCAGTACCTTCCCACACCCCCTAGTCAGAAGCCTCAACTCCCGGTCATCGGCGGCACCCCAGACTTTCTCATCCTGTACTGCTTCAACATTCAACGGGCAGCAGACTTCTACTCCCGTTGCTTCGGATGGAAGTTCTATGGTGACATGAACGCGAGGGAGACAGATGACCCTAGCAAGCGACAGTGGGGATCATCCTTCTTCGACGTACAGCCCATGAACTTTTTCAACTCGAGCGAAGACAAGGGCCAGCTCAAGATCACGGGCGCCCTGGTCCAGATGAGAACCACTCCCGACAGCCAAGCCCGGCTCGAGCACAAGCGGCAGATGGCCAGGTTTGGCGCCGCTACACCGACGTGCCACCTCCGGGTCCCCGATCTCGGCGCCGCTGAGGAGTTGATCGAGCAGAACTTTGGCGAGGTCAAGCACTTGCGATATGGCATCCGACAGTTCATTATGGATGTTGGAGAGTTTATCGACACGGAGGGAAACTTGGTAGGGCTTATTTCTTTGCACCCGGAAAATGCCAATGCCGCTTAGACGGTGGCAGGTTGAGTTATTGACAATGGGGGATAAAGGAATACCCGGTGTTTTGTCTTGTTTTCCTCATGACGTTCATAACGAACGATCATTTTGCCAAAATTGTATCGACATGGAGTCATTGCGCAAAAGCATTTAGGGGTTTAGGTGCTAACTGGAGTTCTGGAAATATCACGGTCACATGGGAGAAGGCGTTGACATGGAGAGTTGAACAAATCCAACCACACAAGGATTCTTCGGTTCGGAAAGCGGACGGAACGGGGAAACGGACCTTACAGAGAGAGTGTCAATTGAGCAAATAGTACTAATAGGACTTGATTTCCACCGAGATCAACGGCGACTGAAGACCGAGCTGTTTGACCTCCGAACACATCCAACTAGTCATTTCTAGCCAAGTCCTGTCAGAAAAGCATCATGACAACTCCCGAAACGAATAGCCGGCCAGTGCGGAAAACCCATTACCCGCCAAGAAGCAGCGGTCCGATCCCCCACTAACAGCTGCCCCGGACTTGAACCCCCGCTGCCCGCTAGCTTGAATGGCGTCCAGTCCAAGCCCATCGGCATCATGCAATCATCCTCGGGCTGGACAGTAGGTTTAGGGGACAGGGGACCTCCACTTCCCGCTGCAACAAGCTGGCCACTCACTACCCGGCAGCCGTTGCGGTTGACGGGGAGCATTTTGGCAGTTGACGGAAGCGGCCCCGAATGCCGAGTTTCGCTTCCGAAGTTTCCATTGCCGTACGGATGCGAGAGGGGAGCGGAATACATGCTCCTGCCTAGGTAGGTCCCTGGTTGTGTGTTTAAACTCCGTGAAAGCTGCGGCCAGCGCCGGCCTTAATAAACGGGAATCCCCCGCCAACGGCCCGCGTCCATCCATTACCATCGTCATTGTCGGCTTAAGCTTGTCAAGGGTCTCGTCTCGTCTTATTACTTCCTTGCCGTTGCTGCTTGCGAGGTGAATACCAGTGTATGAAGCGCAATTGATCGCTCATAGCTCAGGATTAACACGACCCATAGCCGACAGCAGGGATTCATCCTGAAGCTATTCCCGCCTTACCCTAACCTCTACCCCTCCATCCTCATCCTACCTCACAAACTCACAAGATGCCTTCCGCCGCCTTTCGGTTAAGGACTCTCCGAGCTTTTGCTCGAAATGCTTCCAACGTAGGTTCTTTCCTGCTTATGTGGATTGCGAGCTCTTGAAGCAGTACTGACACCTTCAAGCCCAATGCCGTCCTTGCGCGATCCTTCTCGGCCACCTCTCGCCGCGCCGAGATCAACAAGGTCTTCCCTTCCGCTAAGGAGGCCCTCAAGGACATGAAGCCTAACACGACACTCCTCTGCGGTGGCTTCGGTCTCTGTGGTGTGCCCGACTCGCTCATCAACGAGGTCATGAACAAGCCCGAGATCACTGGCCTCACGGCTGTGTCAAACAACGCCGGTACCGACAACTCGGGTCTCGGTCAGCTTCTGAAGACGAAGCAGATCCGCAAGATGATTGCCAGCTACATTGGCGAGAACAAGACTTTTGAGACTATGTACCTTACCGGTGAGGTCGAGCTTGAGCTGACCCCCCAGGGTACCCTCGCTGAGCGATGCGCCGCTGGTGGTAAGGGAGTGCCCGCCTTTTATACTCCTGCCGCTTTTGGAACCGTTGTCCAGACTGGCGATCTTCCCCTCCGAAACAAGCCCGATGGCTCTCCCGCCGAGTACTCGTACCCCAAGGACGTCAAGGTCTTCAAGGGCAAGTCATACCTCCTTGAGCACAGCATTGACGGCGACTATGCCTTCGTCAAGGCATACAAGGCCGACAAGCTTGGCAACTGCCAGTTCCGCCTCGCTGCGCACAACTTTAACGGTGCCATGGGCCGCAACGCCAAGATGACTATTGTCGAGGCTGAGCACATTGTTGAGCCCGGTGAGATCCCTCCCGAGGCTGTCCACTTGCCCGGTATCTACGTCAAGCGTGTCATTCAGAGCACCGAGGAGAAGGCTATTGAGAAGTACACCTGGGCTAAGGACGAGAACGACCCTGCGGCTGCAAAGGCCCTTGGCACAGGCGACACGGCGGCCAAGCGAGAGCGCATCGTGCGTCGCGCTGCCAAGGAGTTCAAGAACGGCATGTACGCTAACCTGGGTATCGGTATGCCCATGCTCGCCCCCGGCTTCGTCGGCCCCGAGGTAGAGGTGCAGCTGCAGTCCGAGAACGGTATCCTGGGCCTGGGCCCCTACCCCAAGAAGGGCGAGGAGGACGCCGACCTGATCAACGCTGGCAAGGAGACCGTGACGCTCAAGCCTGGTGCGGCCGTGTTTGGTAGCGAGGAGAGCTTTGGCATGATCCGCAGTGGACGCATCAACCTCACCATCCTGGGTGCCATGCAGGTTAGCGGTACTGGTGATCTTGCCAACTGGATGCTTCCAGGCAAGGTCAAGGGCTTTGGTGGTGCCATGGATCTCGTCAGCAACCCCAGCGAGACCAAGGTTGTGGTGACGATGGAGCACACGGACAAGAAGGGCAACCCCAAGATTGTCAAGCAGTGCGCGTTCCCCTTGACTGGACGAGCGTGCGTGTCGAGAATCATCACTGAGCTTGTAAGTGAACCCGAGTCTACCTTTACAGTGATATGATGCTAACTATGGACCAGGGTGTCTTTGACGTTGACTTTGCTCACGGCCTGACCCTTATCGAGGTCGCTGATGGCGTCACCGTCGACGAGATCAAGAGCAAGACGGAAGCTCCCTTCACCGTGGCCGAGGATCTGAAGCCCATGCTGTAGAGCGTGTATATGAGTAGAGACGTTGCAATTGGATACCACGAGCATGTTTTTGGATAAAAGCTAGCTGAAGAAGAATTACCCGGGGTGCATTAAAAATATTGGAAGCTTCGGCGTTGAGATGAGGTGGATGGCTTGAAGCCATGGCATCACAGGGCGGCCGTTGTTGAATGGCGTCGGTTGTTCCTGCATGAGCCTCCTAAAAAAAGGAAATGGAAGGAACCGACGGTTATGGTTAAAGTCGGGATCTCCGCCATGAATGAGATCAATTAGACGAGTAAAATGAACAAAAATGAAGAAATTTGACAATCTGATCGATTGATTTGTTCAAGTATCATCTATTATAAATCAAGATTGACGTGGTCGTGGCAGTCAGTGATGGATGTTACAAGGGCCTGACTGAGACTGTGATAATCAATCCACCGCCTCAACATCAAATAATCCGACCACTTGCACCTTCTCATTCACCAACTCCTAACCTCAGCTTTATCTATCTCTCTTGGGGATAATTTCATGGTTTCTTGAATTATTTCACCATGGCTGCCACGTATGACCAGGAAACAGGCCAGGTCTTCAAGGAATGGGTCCTATCGCGCGACGCACTCACCGAGGCGGATCGAGACGCGGCAGACTGGAGCCGTCGCCGCCGGTATCCCGCCGTCACTGCCCGCGGCGTCCGGGGCCCTCGGTCCTTGGCGAACATGGTCATCAAGGTGGTCGCCGATAACATTGGATCGGTGGGCTCGGTGGCAGATCTTGAGGACCTCCCACCGCGTCTGCTGTGGCGCATATGGCGGTTCCTCGAGGCGAGGTGAGTGGCGGATATCTCGGGATAGCCAAGACGAGGATAAAGCTGATAGTTTATTAGAGGTGAATGTCTTCACGCCTGGAAACTCTTCTCCAAGCTCTTTCTAGAGGTAGAAGATGACAAAACTCTAAGTCTTTATCGTTTCCGCCAACATATCTGTCGCCCTGGGAATGACCTCACCCGCTACACCGTGCCTTTGACGGCACCACCCACAGACTTTATCACCCACCTCGTTCTTACAGGCGGATGCTCCTTCAGCACACACGACTTACTCTGCCTTGCCGATATGCCCAATCTTGGCGCTCTAGAGCTGATACAACCTGCCGATGAGCTCCGCACCATCTTCCCGCAAGTCTCGGACCGCCTTGTCCGGGGGTGGACCGAGAAGTCAGACCCGTTCCCGTTGCTGCGCATACTCCGCATATGGGGTGATGAGTCCACGACCAAGGAGTCGTTGCAATGGGTATCGCAGTTCCCTTCCCTCGCGTTGTATGATGTGATGGGTGCGAGGTCGGACTGGAAGCAGAGTGAAGAGGCCGCGCTGGAGCATGGCTGGGAGCAGGCCGAAAAGGTGTCTGGGCTGGAGGACTCGCTGTTGCGTTATCTGATGCTGTTTGCGCCTTTGGAAGAAACACGGTCGCATCGTCTTAGTGACCTTGCTGCAAGGATCGACAACGACCTCGTCTCGCTATGCGGCGATTCCAGATGTGCTGTTAAGTTCGTTCAAGATAGCCAGGCACCGTCACTCCTCGACTATCTCACCGACATGGCAAAGGTGCGAACACCCTCGTGGGATACTCACGCTGCATCCAGCGAGGCTCGGGCGTGTCACGGCGTGCCCTTTGAGCCTTGGGCGTTCTGGCTCTACTCGTTTCTCGGCCAGCTCAGCTCAGACCGAGACCTACAAGCTCGCGGCGCCCTCCCGACGCAAAAAGCTGTTGCCGGCCCCTTCATTCTCCCTTCGCGGCCTTTCGCGTGTCTTCACTTAGGGCACAGTACTCGTGCATCTGGTATCGGTACTCGACCGTCATACGTAACCCGGGGGTTGTTCGCGACGGGGCAGTACACGTTTACACGTGGCTCTATTATCCGAGGAGACAAGCCAAAGCCAAAGCCGATTCCTAAGAAGGGTCCAAGCCTGGTGGCCTCGGAACGAGCGGCTCCTGTGCTGGCGCTGCGGAAGCACAAGAAGAGGAGACTGGAAGATGTCCTGCAAGCCATGTCGAAGTAAGCGGGGGCAGAGGCGTTTTCAAAAGTGATATTTGTACAACGTGACAGGTATTGCTTACGAGGAATTGGTTATACTTTGTTGGTACGGACCCTTATTGCAGATGACTCTAAATCTAATACATCCGCTGACCGTCACGAGCAACACAAGTTCGGCAGTCTTTCTGCTGGAAACTTGATGAATATCTCATCCGAAGACTGCCGCATCCAGGCCTAATTCGATTTTGCTGATGGGCGGACCTTACGCTGCTGGTTGTGAATAGGTATGAGAAAGAGTCTCATACTAGAGATCAGAGGATAGAGGCTTATCTCAACTCTGACTCTGAAACTCAGTTCAAGTTCAACGCAACCAGAAACCATGGGGATTAAGCATAACTGCGCCTCACTGCACATGAGCCGACAGAGGAAAAGCTAAACAACTGGATGTTCTCAGATGGATCTGAGTTGATGGTCGTTTCCTCGTAAACGGGCTTAACGCTTCGATTCCAACAAGGTACTGCTCAAAGCATCCTTCCCCAACAAATATAAACGCCTTTATAATGGCAGGAGCCTTGGGACTCTTCCCTACCTACTTTTCCCTGAGCCATCAAGTCTTGGATCTTCACATCACAACTCAAGAACAACACCTCCCATCACTTCTTCTACACGATCTCCATCTATTCCTTGTCGCATTGGATCTTTGGAGTATACCTACACCATGGAAAGCAACGTTACCTCCAATAACGACGAACCTCTCGCCAGCATCGTCTTCCCTGGCCCCCATGCTGCAACATTCTATTTCAACAACGACTTGGCTGAAGGGCCCGACTACCTCTTATCGAGTGACGGCGGCTACCTGACGGACGATTCAGATACATCTGAAGAAGGAGAAGAAGAATCACCCCCGGCGAGCTACATGTCAGAATTTCCGGTTGTGGAGGGCAACCCCTCTCCTGCCTTGAGCCCCGCGAGCACCCCCAGCTTGACCTCGTCCATGCAGACACAGACATCCTCGAGGGATCATGAACAATCCCCAAAAGATCAGCTCGGAGCTTCTGGGCCTTCATTTACTCATCTCGGGTCCGCAAGCCCAGAAATAGAGGTGAACACTGATGGGTATGTCCCGTTGGTTGAACCATCGGAGGGCGTTGTCGACAATGGGACAAACCAGACTTCCGGGGCATTCGAAGCTCAACTACCTATCGAACAGCGTTTTCCAGCACATTTTGTCAATTTCGTTGACTGGAAAGACCCGATACCTTTTGAAGAGTTCGCCAAGCTCAGCGCGCAGCACAGGTCCGAGACCAGGGCAATCCAATGGGATTCGCAAGTCTGGTTCAAGACTATATTTGAGAGAGACAGTATATATTACAAGCAGGAGCTAGCAGAGTGGCGGGCTGCACGTCTCCGTCACATCAGTGGCATACCTATGGATCAAGACCAGGCTGACGAGGTCGGTTATGTCATGTACCGAGTGTCTGAGATTGCGGCTGCTAGGGAAAGGGAAAGACGACGACGGGAGCGACAGATGGTCGAGCCAAAGCAAGAGAGGACTTCAACTGAATTTTGAATATGGAAGGGAGGACAAGAATTTGATCAAGGGTTTACATTTGGGTTGGATTAAGGGGTTGTTTTGATTGAGTGTTTAATTGCCTACCTACCAATATACACCATTGGCGATGGAGGCGATTGGATGGCCTTTGGCTATGGATATGAGTTGGGTCAGAATGACTGAATTCTTGAACCACAGCTAGGATTACAGTGTAGAATTCGAGTTGTCATTGCTTCTCAGTCTTGTTGGATAATGGTGGGACGTTGAAGAAGACCATGTGTATGTGACGATGAACCTTCATGAGAAACTCCAGTCCGCTCCAGGTTGTGTGGCTCTTGGCGACAGCACTGAATGGAACAACATCGATCGAGAAGACGGAAGGCAACTTCGACATAGACGCAACCATGCCAGACTGGAGACCAAAGCCCAACAGTTCCAGAGTTAGGAATATGGTTCAAGACGCGCCGAGGCGCGTGACCGAATGCCTAGACACTGACAGCCTTGATGCCTTGCGACAACAATGCCGGCAAACTTTGCTTAGAGGCGGGCAAATAGGCAGACAATCTGCCATCTACGCTTGATTTCTACGTTGGACATTGCCTCCAAACCAAGGTCATTGGCGAAGGCATGTGCCGCATCAAAATTTCTCCCCCCCCAACGCACAGCCGAAGCTGTAAAACAGGGCAGAGGGTAAGTCAGCGACGAAGTATTTCTCTTTCCTCCAGTTTCCCCTCCGTCGCATCCATGGTGAAGTGAACGCCAGAGTGAATTTGAAGGATTCAGTTTTCTAGTAGGTTGAAGAAGAAAGGAAAGAAAAATTCAAAAGAGAGGTTGAGTCGCTGTGGTTTTGTTCTGTGCGTAGTGGGGGTGCGGTCGGAGCGGATAATTGATGTGCCGGGATTGATTGGGAGTGGGTTTGATGAGGAAGCGAGATGGGGGGAGATCATGAAGTTGGATATGTCCATTTCTAAGAATGTCATAAACTTGACCTTCAACTAGAATTCTAATTTTTCTATTGACTATGATTCAAAATGGCTAGTTGCAATGTCTATCCAAAAAATACACCTCCCTCTACGGACTACCCGTGTTTCAATTGCAACATGAAACCATAGAATAACTGGCTGCAACACAGCAACAGAGCCCAACAGCGACAAAACTTGGCTCTTCCAGGAAGGTACTCATCTATGCACCAGCGGTGAGTCAAAGACCCAGGTTTCTTTCTTGTACTCTGCAGCACATCCCGTCTCGTGTCGTGTGCCTGATGGACAAGAATGGCACATCGACATTCGTTGAAAAGCACCACCACTGCACGCGCGCCCCTCTTCTAGAGCGGATCAAACCACGACAAACAGGGGCACTCCCATTCGCCTGGAGATGGTGGATTTTCCCATCGATGGTAGGTCTGTAACGGACCTCTTACGGGGCTCGTTCACAGTGGGCTTGCTCGTTAGGCTGCTCTGCTTCTGCCAACAGTCAGCTCACATCCAATCGAGGTTCCGTGATGCTCCTTTGGCTCAGGTTGCATCTGAGTTGAGTCACACTTTCTTGGTTCACGTTGCTTTTAGGACGTTTCTCCGGGACTGGGTTTCTTTCGTGTTCCTTTCACATTGTGTATGTCTCTTGGCTTTGCCTATCTTGTGATAGATATTCAACTGTTTTTCTTCCACCATCAAATCCCTTTCTTCACTTACTCGCGAATCTCTCCCATCCCTGTCACGTCTGCTCTATCGAGTGACGCATTGCCACTCCGGACCCTGATCAATCCCTGATCGGCAAACATCCGACGACCCCTTGATCTTGCCTCCTTTCACGCACAGCACAACCATCCACGTCCGTAGGCATTAAAACTGGAAGCTGCCGTCATTAGCTACCCCGCTACCCCGCCTCCGGTTCAAGTTTGATCAGCAAACAAATACCAACATCGACACCCAACAACGCAAAGAACAATAGACTTGGCGCTTTCATTAGCAACCAAGTTTGACGTTTAAAGCTTCATATACGACTACAAGTTACTGATACTAGCATCCGACACTCTCTCCTTCCTTACCTATATCATTCGAATTGCCCAAGATGGCTGGCGGTCCTGGAACGAGCTCTCGCGGTCGCGGAGGAAAGTTTCGAAAGCCCGCTCGTGGAGGTGAGTTTGTTTGGCACCTTTATCCTTTCACATTCTACTGCTGTTGGTTTGGTGAATCTAACACGACTCTAGGTGGCAAGAAATTCTCGCGCGATATTCGTCCCGTCGACGCCGATGGCAACGAGATCAGCATGTGGAGCGTTGACGCCAAACACAAGGACGACGATGACGATGACGACAGCGAAGATGACGAGACCACCGAGGACGAGACTACCGAAGAAGAAGAAGAAGAAGACAGCGAAGATGACGACGATGCCCCTGGCCCTTCCGCGGCAGCAGCCCAGGAACTATCACGCGAAGACCGCAAGGCTGAGAAAAAGGCCCGCAAAGAGGCAGCCATAGCCAAGCAGAAGGCCAAGACTGTCGAGGTCGGCGACATGCCTTCGAGCGACGACGATGACGACGATAGCGAGGAGGACAGTGATGAGGATGACGATATGCCCGCCAACCCTAATCACTCTAAGAAGGCCCGCAACCAGACTAAGGCGGGTGTTGAAGAGATCACAGAGGGGGTCAGCAACATGGCTGCCCCAAGTCGACGTGAGCGCGAGGCTCTGGAGGCGGCTGCTGCAAAGGAGAGACATATGCGCCTGACAGCACAGGGCAAGACAGATGAGGCCAAGGCTGATCTTGCCCGTCTCAAGGCCATCCGTGAGCAGCGCGCTCTCGATGCTGCTCGAAGACAGGTGAGTATTTATTCCCACCATTTTGGCATCATCAGTCTACGATTCATTACTAACTTGGTGATAGGCTGAACGTGAAGAGAAGGAAGCACTGGAAAAGGCTAAGAAGGCCGAGTTTGAGGCCAAGGAGGCTCGTCGGAAGGAGACGGCCGCGAAGAAGGGAAAGAAGAAATGAAGCACGGTCTAAAAGTTGCGACGGCGATGATGAAGACCTTTGGTTGGTTATCAGCTGGTTCCCCTTTGGCATTGCATTGGATTGCGGTATTCATAGCATTGATGCATGGGTTGCCGATGCTACAATGGTGATCGGCTCGCTTTTCTAAAAGCGTATAGCGACATGAAATGATGACTGTCTTTTTTCTCGCATGATTTTTGTTTCTGAAGGGTGATGTGTGATACTAACTAGAAGATGATAGAGGTGGGCAAATGCTTGGCATGAAGAGTAGAGTTAGAACAGTTGACGTTGCTACTTTATTTCCCTGGTGTCAATATAAACAGCGTTACAGATATCGTATACTAATAAAAGCCTCTACTTGGACTTTTCAAGAAGGTCTTAGACTGGTTAATCGAAAGTTCATAACCAACGTTCTAGTTGGATTTGCTCTGGCATGTCACCCCCCATGGTGGGATGCATAGAGGTAGCAGGGATTGATAATAAGGGCATAGAAGACACTTGTGGCTTTTAATACTCACAATTAATATTGATATGATAATACTATTCTGGCCAGGTACTCTGACATTATGGGCGTATTTCCGTTCCTCGGCATCGACTCCTTTTAGTCTCGTCATTGTGGGCGATTGGATTAAGCGCTGAGATGAAGGACTTAACGGTTGAGTTTCAGCAGTTGCTATCCTTACAGCCATACCGAAAAAGAATAAAAATTAGCCGGCCATCGCCATCTTCCATGAAAGTAACCATCATAAATTCCTCCCAAGACCCTTGAAGGCTATCACCGTCTGTGTCGACTCGAGGCGGAGGCGGAGGCGGCAGTAAGCTAAAGTACAGGGGTGGAGTAGGCGGCTGTGGTTCCCCACAAAGCCCGTTTGGACCAAAACAGAAGGGACTGCCAGAGAAAAAAAAAAATCACTGGAGTCCCCAAAAAAATCGACGTCGGCCAAATCGCCTTCCGAGCTTTCTCTCCAACCTCACGAACCACCACGGGCGAGCATCACAGGGACCCAAACTAGGATACCCTCACCGCTCTATCGTCTCCCCCGAAAAAACACAGTCGACATAGCGGATACACGTCCTCACCATGGCCGAATCTTCGCTGCAGGTCCGTCCTCACAGTTGCCCTCGTGCCCCGCCTGTCGCCAGCCAAACATGACGGCAAGCATGGCAATAGGAAGCCGTGAAGCTGACCCAAGCACTATAGGATCGCCTGCGCGACCATGCAAAGGCCTTTGATGGCCTCTTGAGTCTTATCCCGGCCAAGATGTACTATGGCGAAGACACAAGTGTACGTTTCTCACCTCGAACCAACCAACCAACCGACCTCTCCCCGTCCCCAGAGAAAACCACACCACCTGTCATCCACTGCGCAATTCCACCCAGCAGCCTACAGACGAGGCTAATCCATATATTATAGAACCAATGGAGCAAGAAGAAGCAGACAAAGCAAGAGGCCGCCGCCGCCCGTCGCGGAAAGCTGGACCCTGACAGCGAGCTTAACAGAAACGCTAAGGAAGTGATGGATGAGCGCGCAAAGAACAAGCGCAAGCTATGCGAGATGCAACAAGAAGACGATGGCGATGAAGAAGATGAGTGGGAGGACTACGACCCCGTCCCCGGCGTTGATAGCGAGAAGCCTGGCGAAGGCCTCAAGACAAAGACCGAAGGCAACAAGAAGCAGAAGCTCGACGACGACGATGACGACGTAGAAGCCGAGACCCCAGCCGAGGCAACATCCTCTAAGCTCTCAAGAAAAGAGGAAAAGAAGGCCGCCAAGAAGGAAAAGAAGAAGGAGAAGAAGGTTGAGAAGAAGACCAAGAAGTCAGAACCCACCGACGCAGACAATGAGGCGCCCGCCCCTACGCCCAAATCACAGAAGCAAGCCAAGAAGCAAGCCAAGGCCCAGAAGCAAAAGGAGGCGGACGAGACAGCGGCTGTTCAAGGTGATGGTGAGGTTGAGCCTATGGATATCTCGGGGCTGGAAAAGGACGACGAGGCTACCGACAACTCGATGCCCGAATCTGAGCCACACTCTCCTACCTTCGACTCCTCCTCAACTGCCCCTGGTGCTCCCGCTGAGCCTGTCAGCGCAACCACATCCGTCTCATCCACCATCCCCCCCTCCGAGAAGCCCAAGCACATCAAGATCCCCGCCGACACCGAGGCCCTCCGCGCACGGCTAGCGGCCAAGATTGAGGCCCTACGTGCCGCCCGAAAAGCGGACGGTCCCGACGGCAAGCCCATCCGCACACGCCAGGAGCTCATCGAGTCGCGGCGGAAGAAGCAGGAGCTTCGCAAAGCCCATAAGCAGGAGCTGCGCAAGCAGGCTAGGCTGGAGGAGCAGCGGAAGCGTGAGGAGGCTCTGGCATCCAGCTCTCCCGGTGTCAGAAGTCCCGCTATCGAGCTCGATGAGAACTCTAGCAACTTTACGTTTGGCCGCGTAGCCTTTGGCGATGGCGCCAAGCTCTCGCACGACCTTAGCTACGTCCTCAACCAGGGCAAGAAGAAGGGTCCTTCAGATGCCAAGACTGCCCTTATCAAGGTGCAGAACCAGAAGAAGCGCCTTCAGGAGCTCGACCCCGAGAAGCGCGCCGACATTGAGGAGAAGGATGCCTGGCTGACTGCCCGCCGCCGCGCTGAGGGAGAGAAGATCCGCGACGACGAGGCACTTCTCAAGCGTGCTGTGAAGCGTAAGGAGGCAGCCAAGAAGAAGAGTGAGAAGGCCTGGCGCGAGCGGTCCGACGGCGTCAAGCTTGCGCAGAAGGAGCGTCAACGTAAGCGAGAGGACAACCTGCGCAAGCGCCGTGACGACAAGCTCCTCGGAAAGGCTGGCAAGAAGAAGAAGAAGCCCGCCGTGGGAACCAAGAAGAAGGGCCGCCCTGGCTTTGAGGGAAGCCTGGGCGTCGGCGGACGAAAGAAGTGAAGGTCAGGAATGACAAGTCAAACATAATGCCAACGAGAAAGACGAAAGGGCTGAAAGAAAGAAAAAATAAGCAAGATTGATTGATTATGCTTTGTTTATTCTCAAGACACGGCGCTGGAGGAGTCCCGGTCGGCAAAAAAGCAAAATAGGGGATGATGGATTGATTGATGCATCAAAGGAGCGGCGCGCAGAGAGAGAGATTCATCTTTGTAAGGCATATAGCACATAGTGGACGTTTTCCCCCCTTGATCAACATGAATGAGAGAGCGTGCCTTGAACGCGCGCCGTTTAATGCAGAGTGAATCTCTCTTTTCTTGCCTGGATGTGCAAATTCCCCTCCTCATCCATCATCAATCCCATCTTCTCATTTGTCCCAATGACACACCATCACCAACATCACCGCTGAAAAGAAAGACACCATTGAATCCACTCTTTCAAACAGACGCCCATGTTCCATGAGATAGAGAGAGAGCATACATATCTGCCCCCTTTTTGTTTTTCTTCTCATTACAACAGTTTACCAGCAGAAACCCCCATCC